>JANAVB010008012.1:0-13226 GCA_029216955.1 Iris pallida
GACACGTCTTGTATCCGTTTAAAAAAAAACGGGTGCGGGTCGTGACACTTTTGGGCTACGGGCTTAGACATGATGGTATATTTTCTAGACTGCAGCTACAGCTGACCACATATTACTCAGTCTTGCTAGTTCTTCATTTTGTATTACTAGCTTCATGATCATCTATATATTATAGTTTGGGATACTTTACTATCTTATATGCATGATGATCATATTTATGTACCTTACTTTTTGTCTGAGACTGAGATATCTAGGATTATGTGACCTAGGATTGACTGTTGGTTGGTAGCAGTGACCCCAATCTATACAGCTTATACGTTGTTTCGGAGTACTAGAGTACTTTGGTATACGTAGTTGGCCTGGTCCGTCCCTACTTGCCAGTATTCTGGTTCTGGAGCATGACAATGTCACCTAGAACTAAGTCAAGTACATGAATCTCGATGACAATGCCATCATAGACTGCATCAGAGGCATCTCTCAGGCACACAACTAAGTCCACTCTAGCAAGTGCATATAACACATATATGAATGAACAAAACCAGTAATACAACACAAGGTATGCTTGCCTGCAACTCTGAAATGCGCAAGCAAATTTTTGGTCCCTCCTGTCTCGACATATTGTCATGGGGACCTACAAATACAACAACCAAGGCTTACGATACGTTAAGTGAACCTTCATGATCACGACTTGATCATGAAGCCCTATAAGTTAAGCAACTACAAATTTTTAGGAGAGGATTGAATACAAGTGTGTGTACATCATGTTAACTCATGAAGTCTCATGTACAATACTCAAGCTATCAACATATATATATATATATATATATATATATATATATATATATATATATATATATATATATGTCACGACCCGCACCCAGTATTTGGGCACAAGGTGTGGGTACGTCCAGCCTACACCGCAGTATCGGCGGTAGAACGCTGTCTAGCCATCTCCACATTTATCAAATACAACCACGTAGTTTATAGATTTCCACAAATTCAAGTTTGCATAACATTCTCAACAGGTAGTTGTAAACACAGTATTTATGATGAGAGGAACAAACTGATAACTGAATAAAAATCATCTAGTATAGAGACCAAATTGATGGAAGAAATAATCTCAATAAATGTATAAAAGAGAATCCACTACTCAACTCTCATAATCCATAAATAAAAGAAATACAATAAAAGAGTTTCTGCGAGCGACTCATGCTCAATAAAATGCTATCTAGCTAATAATCTCCTGCGGAGGGTAGCCCCGCATCCAAGTCCTCCGGTATGCTCAAATCAGGATCCTCCGTCTGCTCATAAAAGGTAGTGCAGAACTCCTCTAACTCATCACCTAAAATGTTGGTTATCCAGTCAGGATTGGAACAAGTACACATATGACCACTAGCCGAGTCTCAACAGAATCATAAACATGTAAATAACATATGAGAATGAAACTAGAAAGTAACTAGCATCATAATACAAAAGGGAAGACATGGGACTCTATCAATGGAATTATAGCTACTATAAGGCAATGTGTAAATCATGGTAGCATAGCAGATGATGAAAAGTATGATGGAGTAATAAGAATATCAACTAGTTTATGTGTATTGAAATATCAGTTTCGATGTGTGAACGGCTAAGGGGTAAATACGGCTCACTGCACGTGTCGTGTGCAGCTGCTATCGTTCAAGAATAGACTCATGGGATAGAATGGGTTGTTCACACGTCTACTAAGATATTTCCCCGCCCAGCTAGAACTCATAGAATCAATCATATATGGGTGACATAGGAGGTAATCAAAATGTAGAATAAAACCATGATACTAATCCTCGTGTGATGATTCGTGTCAACAAGAAGCAAGACATATGAAATAACAAGTAGAGAAACTATCAGAAACGGTAACAATCGATACATGCACTTGCCTGTCGTCCCGAGCTGCGAGTAATGATCAAGTGAAGGGTCGGAGTCCAAGTAACTTGTTTTGTGAGTTAAACTCTAATTAATACAATGAAATTGTTTATAAAAGAGTATTTCTATAGTAATTGCTAACCTCTCTTCTACCTACATTTGGAGTCTAATAATAAGCTACTCTTGGGAAACAACCCTAGTCTATGGTCTAACTGTTTGTTTGCTAGGTTTCTAAATCAATTCTCTCCCCAACTTGGTTTCCTTGGCATGCTAGTCATCCCATCTAAGTCACTTTAGTTCCTATCCAAGATACTTTACCTGTCCTGGCCTTATCTACTAATCCCTTAGCAATTTCTGTCAGAACTTAGTCTAGGGCTCTGCATACTTTACTCCCAGGAACCTTTACATTTTAATCCTACACATGACTTCTATACTCTACTCCTGGACATTATTACTAACCTCACTGTCTTAACAGATGTTATGATTTCATGGTGGTACAGGATAGGCAATCCCCTTGTATAAGACATGGGTGGCAGGTCCCCAACATAATACTGTATATAAGAGATCAAACTGCAGTTATTAGTGCATATGGGTTAATGCTATATACACCATCAAGTCACAGGAATAAGGACAGATGCTATGACTCATACCAGTGTTTGCTGGGGTCAGTTTAATCCTAACAATTCAGTCCCAAGGCTAATGCATCCTGCATTTAGTTGATTTAATAAGACTGCAAAATACAAGTTTACAGTATGCAAAATAAGAAGTGCACTAGTATATAATTTCAAGGAACTTAACAATGTATCTTGCATAATAGAGGTTGAACATCCTTGGCTATGTTCTGTAGGTTGAGATGTACTTGGATGGTACTCAAAAAGTATCAGTCAAGTAATTCACCCAAGAATAAAGGTAGATGGACAGGGCTATAATCCGTTGGTCATGAACAAAGGTGAAAGCTGAAGCTATTTAGAGAGGCAGCTCACCATAGTGTAGGGGTTTGCTTTTCATAGCTTAAACGGGGAAGGGTGTGGTCTAGCAATCTAGGGGCTGAACTTCTCCTCCCTCCCCCCCCCCCCGACTACAGGTTATTGTAATGTTTGTGAATGCAAAACTGTAACAATCCTTTTAAGGTCTACTCTCCTAGGTTAACCTCTCACTGTACTAGTAGTTTTTCCTTTGGACTGTAGGTCATCAACTATACTACTGAGCCTACTACCCTGCTGGTACACCTAAGTAAAGGAGAGGACAGTAGAAGACTTGTGGGCTTACTCCTGTATGCAACTTGGTACAGTCAAGTACTGGTGTATCAGTACATCCTGATACATCAATACACTTGACTTGTCTCAGGACATGAAGTCAATCCTAACTCTGGTACCACATGACAAATTCCTTCCTAGTCCTGTACCTGTACCAGATGCAAACTTACCCTGGTTGTTAGGATAACAAGGCAACTCACACATACCCACACACCTACAGGAGAATGTCATTGAGTATACACAGGTAATGTATAAGAGTGCAGCCTATTCATGCAATCAAGGAATTGAGTCAAGGGTGTTTGCAATGGTTATGCTAGTGTTGGCAGAACCTGTAAGGTGTATGCAATCCTACTTGTCATGCTGTAGGGGTTATAAGAGGTTGAACTCCCATTGCATACCAGGCTATATTCCTCTCTGTTTATATATAAGGCTTGTTCAGTCATGAATTTGATTTGAATCCTTAGTCTAAATTGGTGGAAAACAGAGCTCTAAGTATTCAATAAGGATATATACCAAGCAATCAATGATACAACATAGCATGGTAAGGGAATTAGTATGCACTGCAACCTGGAGGACATCTGATTATAGTGGAAACCCAAAGTGCATCATGTGGACAATATAAATCAATGTAGGGTGTCATGTAACTGTCATATAATGAAGGTTGCTATAGTCAATGGCTATGGCATCTCCCCCTCATACTATCTCTGTTATTGACAAACAACATAGTGTGCAGGTTGTATGCCTGCCAGTAAGCAGTGCCTAACAGATATTTTGATAAAGAGGTACTCTCCCACACCTAGGCCCTATTTTAATTCTGAACTTGTGATACACATGCAATTTATGGCTGAAACTACAGTCCCTAATGGTATAAAGTGAAGGTTTGGCACATCCTTAAGACTAGGGGTCGATCTTGATGTGGAATAGCTACCTGGCTTGGTCACCCATTATTACCTACAACAGTTACATCTAGAGTCCACATAGTCTCAATACTCACAATGGTCATAATACTCTTGATATTTCCTCACAAGACTTTCTACAAACACCTGCTCCTATTGAGCGTAGAAGCAGTTAACTAGTGGAAGAATCACAAGCCCTGGAATTTAGGATTACCTGCTTTGATGTTCGATGGTGAAAAGGTTCTCTGAAACTCCACGCTCTCCTCGCCAACACCTCCTCGAATACTCAGGGATTTCGAACTCGAAGGGCGCAAGAAAATTAGGGTTTTGAGGAGCAGGAGGTTGGTCGATCCCTAGGATTTATACTAGGGCTTGGGATTAATCGAAGGGGATCGGGGTTTAAATCTCCCATCCTTATCTAAGCAGGATTCGTATCCAGCTTCTCCTCTCCCTTTCAAACTCGATCTTTAACCGTTTGAATTTAAATTGTGGAATTTGCGGATAAGCCCTCCACTTTCAGAAAAATTCGGGAAAGGTCCTCCCCTGCTGTTTTTAGTTACAAAAGGGTCCTAATTTATATATATATGTATATATATGGCTTTAATTACATAGTGACTCATGTGTACCAATTCATAATTTAACAATACTCAATAATTTGGAGGAAAATTTAGGTTAGGGGCTCACTATATATATATATATATATATATATATATATATATATATATATATATATATATATATATATATATATATATATATATATACATATATACGTATTCTATGATATCCTATATATATATTGCATATACGTATATAGGATATCATAGAATACGTATATATGTATATATATATATATATATATATATACATGTAAATATATATATATATATATATATATATATATATATATATATATATATATATATATATACAACTCTAGCATCACTATTGAATAAAGTGTTCATATCCATTTACAATAATTGCATAACCTACTGTGACATTAGCAATCCTAGGAAATTAATGTATATACACATTTATATAAGATTTCGTATATGCATATATTGGACAAGTGCGCTATGTATGTACATAAGAAAAGCGTACAAGTGGTTAAACCCATATTTAGCCTACTGTTGTTATATTACAACTTAGGAAAGAGTGGATATAATATTTATAATATATATATATATATATATATATATATATATATATATATATATATATATATATATATATATATATATATGGAAGCGGATCAAAAGTCCCACTTAGAAAACTCCCTAAATTGAGTGGAACACAAAGGTCATGCATGTAGAGTGTCTCGACTAGATCATGCATGTAAAATTGGTTTTGAAAAAACAACTAGTCCTGTGCTCCTAAATTAAAAGTCGCGGCAAGGTGCATTGATGATCATAAATAAAAATGGAAACTTAATAATAACTAAAAATTCATAATTGATGAATTTAAATCTTAATTAAACTTAAACAATCCTAATTAATCATTTATCTTATAATTAAAATTCAGAGGACTTACAGAAGGAGAAGGGGCTCCTCAAGCTCAAGGCCGAGTGGTATTTTGGAAACTATGACCTCCGTTTGTATATGTTCCGTAGGCCGAACGACACCTTCCGCTTTCGATTTTCTTCTGCTTCGCTAAAAAGCGCCGCATGGAATGGGACCTGACCACTTCTTAGGCAAGAGTGCTGATAAACCATTCCAAGTCGGACTCTCGCTCTTGGAAGAGGGACTCTTTCACATACGTCCAAGACGGTTCGTCGCATACTTTGTGGGTACTACGTCCCGGCCACCTGCTGAGTGACTTTACCACGTATATTCACCCGTTTGGGGCTTCTCTCTTTGATAACCGGCTTCTTGAGCCAGAAGTCTCTATCCCAAAGGAGCTTTTCGGGTCGAAGGTTGGGTCCATCATTATCCTAAATGGCAAAACTTGACCTTGTGGATGCTGAGCAAGTGCGACAAAGAGCTGAAGGAGATCGGCCTGCACCATGCCATAAAAGCTACTGGATACAGGATGGAGATCAACCAGCATAGGTTCTTTGCACTGCTGGAATTGTACAATCACCACACCGGATATTTTACACCCCGGGGGGAGAGATAGGGCTGGCCCTTCATGAGATGCATGTGATCTCAAGACTGCCGTGGGACAAATTTTCCTATGAAGAGTACACTCCTTGTAACGAGGAGTTTATAGGGTTGGAGGCTCAACATTCCGAGATGATGGAGGTATACAAAGAGTTGCTCTGCCATCATCAGGCGTGCACGCGTCAAGATGCTCAGAGGACTCATCCTCACATTTTGCCTGAAGAGATCACGTCTTTATACGAAACTTCCGACATGACCAAGGCATCTTCACTTCACTACTCGTAGGGAGTACACTACCACCGAAGTCGAAAAGCTGATGGATGATGAGGGGGAATCAAGCCCTTTAGTGGACGCTGAGGGAAAACTAATCGTTATGGTTCATAGTTATTTCTGTGCAAACATAAATGCTATGACCCCAAAAGCGGTGCAGACCGCTTTCTTGATGATATGGTTACGCATTGCTGTGACGCCGAAGGCTCTGGATCCGTGGGACAAAGAGTAGGAATCTCATCATGCCGACCGTAAAGCTGGTGTTTGGATATAAGCTGGCCCTGCTTCCTACCATGGTCTGCAATACTCTGCGACGCTTGCGGGAGCTTTCCAAGAGAATAATCGAGCACGGTAGAAAGGATCACGAATTCCCTCGGGTCGAGCTTCCTTACCTTTATTTAATAGCTTGGTTGGCATTTTGCACCACCAAGGTTTAATAGGCCCTGGTACGGAAGACGGTCACAAAGACGAGGATGATACAATGTAGAGTGATGCAACTTTTTGTGCTCTGCGAAAGGGGTGCAATTAAAACGAGGGACATCGGTATCGACACGATACAATCGCCATCGTATCCTTGGTTCTGCATCAATGACGGATAGCTCATATAAGCGGGAGAGAGCTCGGGTAGGGTCTTATCCCCGTCCAAGAACTGCATCAAATGTCGCATGCTCGGCCTAGATTCCGGCATCGGGTGCGAGCACAACAATCCCAGCTTCAGCACCATCTCCATCTCAACCACCGAACGCTCCTCTTCTAGTCCCAGTCTCTGGTCCCTCGTCGCTAGCACCGTTCCGGCCTTCCAGTTCTCCAGCACCCAGTCCACCAAAATCACAAGCTCCCCTGCTTCGACCACCAAAGGCCTCCTCCCGCAAGCCACTTCAAGAAGGAACGCTCCGAACGCAAACACGTCGCTCATGGTAGTCGCCTTCCCCTTCCTAGCGAACTCCGGCGCTAGATATCCGATAGTCCCTATGATGCGAGTAGTTCGAGGATCGGTTCCGTGCTGGCATAACCTCGCAAGCCCAAAATCTCCTAGCTTCGCGTCCAGCTCTCCATCTAGGAGCACGTTGCTAGCCTTGATGTCACGGTGGACGACAACTTGCTCCCAGTCTTCGTGCAGATACAAGAGACCCGACGCCACACCTTTGATGATCGTAAACCTTCGGGCCCAGTCGAGACTAGGCCTGGTCTGGTCGTGCAAGTACCTGTCGAGGCTGCCATTGGGCATGTACTCGTAGACCAAGAGGAGCTCCCCCTTGCGGCGGCAGTAGCCCAGGAGCTGCACGACGTTTCGGTGTCGGAGCTTGCCGATGCTCACGATCTCCGCTACAAACTCCTTCATCCCTTGTCCTGATTCGTGAGAGACTCTCTTGACGGCAACCTCTATGTTGGATGCCGGCAGGACACCTCGGTAGACCCTCCCGAAGCCTCCTTCCCCGAGCAACTCCTTGTCCTTGAAGCCGTCGGTAGCGCGGTGCAGGTCTTTGTAGGAGAACCGGTGAGGCCCGTACTCCTGTTCCCAGTCTTCGAGCACTTCAGCATACTTGATCCTCCTCCGTACTACCAATATGACAGTAGCAGCAACCATTAGCACAAACGTAAATATTGCCACTGGCACCAGCCAAACTACTATATGCTTGGGTTTCCGCTTGGAGCGAGGAAGACGAGGAAGCTGAGGAAGCTTTCTGTAGTCGAGCAACTCGGCTTCTCCATTCACCATGAAGCTCCAACCAAGAACGTAGTGAGAAGGATGGTTCGAGCTACCGGTCGCAGCGGAGAAGCCTACGTACATCTGATCATACACCACACTGGAAAGATCGACCTTCGCCGATAGCAGAGGCCGGCTCGGCTTAGGCATTTGAGCCGGGGACATGGTAACGTTGAGTTGCATGTCTCCGCCAGCATAATCCACCCAGACTTGCATCGGTTCGCCACTGTGAAGGTTCATGCTCTCAAACTGATCAGTTGCACTGCCGGAATAGTAACCCGCAGGACGAGAATATTCAGACTTGAGGCAGTTGACATCGATCCCGACATGGTTTTCATTGATGTCTGCAAACTCCGGGTTCTCAATCGTGTCGAGCTCGACTGCCAGCACGTGGTTGGCAACGTCGCAGTTGTTCTCCGAGTTGAACATGCCTAGGTACTGGGTCGGGAAGGCGTAGAGAGGTTGATTGTGGGGGATACGAGGAATGCCATGCCGTTGGCGCTGAAGTTGGAGTACTGGGGGACAATCGCGAACACGAAGGTGGTGGAGAAGGAGAGGGTTTCGCCCGCGTGGGACTTGAAGCGAAGCGGCGCCGGATGGAAGGCGTGGCCTGCCTTCATCCTCGTGTGTTCGTCAACCGAAGGAGCCCTTGTGGTGTTATCGAGGCGATTCCGTCGAGGTCGAGTTTAGCACCGCCGAAGCCATTGAAGGTGAAGTTATTAGTCTGGACACCACAGGTTGCTGTCTTTAGAAAGAGGAAGAGGAACAAGAAGAACAAAGTGAATATGGAAGACATCTTTGATTAATTTCTGCATGGTAGCAGCAGTCTCGGAAGGATTTAAGTAGTTTGAGTTGCATGATTTTGTCAAGCCATTGACCGCTTCAATCTATCAAGTCCATATAATGATTCGAAGAGATTTTCTCCATAGAATGTGAAAGCCTTGACTAAGCAGATGATTTTGCTCGCTTGTTACATCAACAGCATATTTCAAGATTTTCTCCATAGAATGTGAAAGCATTTCAATTGGGAAGGTAATCAAATTTCTATTCATCAAGAATTAAGTATATCTATATATCAGTTAGTTTGTTCACATTTTTTTTTAAACCAGTTAGTTTGTTCACATAGAGTTGAAAATATGAGTAATACTACATGTACCTCCAAAAGATCTTATCCGTACATATCCCTCCCCCACGTGGCACTTCCTTATTGACCGAAGCAAATAGGGAAGGAGGCTGGAGTAAAGACATGAGCGAATAGAAAAGGGCCACGTGACGGAGGGACATGAAGGTATACAGTTTTGGAGGTACATAAAGTATTTTCCATAAAATACTGGTATATAAAATAGAAAATTTTCTTTGCCGAAAGCCAAGCCATAAATAGGAGGAGGAAGAAAAAGTTTTAACAAATTTAGAAATGCCGAAACATTCTGTCGGCCAAGCGGAATTCAAGCAAGTTCATATTACGCCGTACTGTCTGACAGAAATCAAATCGACCCTAACCTCCCACCATCCAATCGTAGGCATCCAACCACCGACCACCGTGATCAAAATTAATTCTCGTTTGAATTCAGCCATACGTCTTAAATGCACATATTCCTCCAGTGCAAAATTTTGAAACTTTTTTACCCGTCTATTTTTCTAAACTTTCTTTCGGCCAGTCAAAAGGTTTTGCATATAAAACTGCATGTGAGACATGTACATAAATAGTTGCACTTCTTCCTTACCATTGACCACTGTACTATGGAAGAAATCATGATTGAGTGGTGAGGGAGGCTAAAAACATATGTACATATTCTAGTAAAATTTAGGATGTGGGATATGATTCCCTCAAGATATAATACTGGTCCTTTCCTGACGTCGACCTAACTTGAGTTTAAGAGGAAGCAATATGATCATGAGAGCTGTAGACTAAACTATGTTTGAAATTCAATCCGATCGAAGGTCGATGAGAAGTTTAAACTATGATGAAGTCCATCGGTGGCGGAGACCTCGCGAAGAAATGGAGGAACGGTCGACGAAATCCAGTCGATTTTTCAACTAAAAACTGTGAAATTGGTTTGGGGACAACATGTTTACCGGTCTCTCAGTGTGCACATTATATACAATTAATTAGAATTCCGGTTGGGTGAAATGAATTATCGAAACATATATACACAAATTTTTGGATAATATTTTATGCAAAATCAAGAGTCAAGTTTATTGGCTATATTGGTGACTAATTTAGGGATTTCTACTTCATAAATTAGGTTTCTTGGTCCTTATATATTGGAGAATAAGGGGAGCCCTTGGGTATACTCCTCTAGGTTCAAGGGTTCAAGAAGACTGAACAATTCTTGCAGATCTACCATTATTAGGTTTTGTGTTTCAAGGATGAACAATTTTTTGGACAAGTGTCTTCTACTTCGTCATCATCGATGATGGACAACAATTATTCAGTGAGTACATTTTGTAAGGAGTTAAGGTATTGAACGATCTCATTGTATATTATTCTTTTTTCTCTCTATGATCGACTCTTGAAGAAAGGGAGTTGACACGAATTGTATTACAATATTTTTGTTATATAAAAGGTTTGGACTCGTACTTCTTAAGAGAAATCAAACTTGTTATTGCTTCTCCCATAGTGTGTGGTTGGTTTTTTTTTTATACATATGGAATTGTTAGTCGATTATGCTTGTTGTGCGTCAGAATAAAGAAGCATCAATCATGCACTTATTAGCTAGTCAGGTTTGTCACCCAGAAAAATAACGCCAAAGATATAATAGCGAAATCTGGAAAGCAACATGCCGATAGGAGAGTTTATGAGAAGTGTTACCAAAATAAAGATAAAATAAACATTTGACTTCCAACATGACATTTTCTAAGTCTCAAAATAAAAACTTCAGACATGTTCTTGGAAGAAGATATCAACCAGAAATGTCACTAAAATCCCCTCCTATACATGCAACACATATGCCTTTTTATTTAAAGATGTAAATAATTATGGGTACCAAAAGTTGTACGCTTATGAGAGTGGACAAAATTGGAACAACCATTTTGGGGGCAACTAATATGTTCTCCAAAACTTGTGTGGATGTTCTCACCATTCCATTCAAAGGTTGTCACATGTGAAGCTAAAATAACTGTGATTTTTATTTTGAATGGAATTGCGAATATTCAAAAATTTGACAACTAATTTTATATGCGACAACTCATGCACATAAAATTTAGTGGAATTCTTCATTAAAGAATTGTTCATAAAAGATAATGCTTGAATGGATTTGACACGTGTCAATTCTTTATTCGAGTGTGAATAAACATCCTTGTCTTGGTGGGTGAACAAAAATGGACTCTACATGGAATAGCAATTGGAAAAGTTTTTTTTCTAGGCCATCAAGTGAAAGAATCAAAATACGTGATAAATTTGAATAAAATTTTCTAAACTAAAATGATATCCCAGCATTACGAAGCTCCTTGTAATACAAGGAATTGAGAAATACTATGAAGAGCCTATTTCTGTGGATATCATATCATCACGAACAATTAACTCTATATATTGATTGCTAAAGCTCCAATGGACCATAGAGAGTTCAGGGAGAGCCGTATCCTCATTCAAGAACTGTATGACTTGTCGCATGCTTGGCCTACCTTCTGGCATCGGATGTGAGCACAGTAACCAGAGCTTCAAAACCATCTCCATCTCGGCCTCCACGTCTTTCAATAGCCCGTCCGTCGTCTCGAGCACTGCTCCCTTCTTCCAGTTGTCCAACACCCAATCCACCAATATCACCCGCTTCGCGGTGTTAGGAATAATTCAAACAAGAATTAAGTCATTGTTACTATTACTAAATAATTGGATTTAGAATCCTTTTCTTACTGGTTGTTGGATGATTCGTAGCCTATATAATGGCTATTGTTCAATTCACAAAACACACAAGTTTTAATACAAAGCAATTCACTTTCATCTTAACTTTCTTCTACTATGTTAAAGATTGTTTGCGTGTGCCGACCATTTCCTTCATTATATAGCAGCAGCTATAGCAGTGACTCTTCAATCAATTTCCAATATTTTGGTATCAGAGAACCAGGTTCGGTGTTGAAGTTGGGAGCAAGAGGTTCATCGTAGGAAGCTTGCTCTGCTGCAGAGGTTGTTCTAGTAAGTTATTTTTGTTGGAAAAAAGGTACATTTATTTTTACACCTATTGTTTATTTGAAGCTTTTGTAAGGAAAAAAAATGAATATTAGAAATGTCCTCAATCTCTCACAAACATTTATTCATATGTTTAGTGGAGAGAATTATGGTTTTTGGAGTATCAAGATGAGAGCTATTTTCATTTCACAAGATCTTTGGGAACTTGTTGAGAATGGTTATGCAGAGACAAATAAGGTGGCAGAAATGAGGGATCTTTGGAAGCAAGATGCAAATACCTACTCATATTGCAACAAGCGGTGAATGACCCCATCTTTCCAAGAATTGCTAATGCTGTAGAGTCAAAATGATGCATGGAAAAATTTGCAGCAACAATAAGAAGGTAATGGAAAGGTAAAATATGTTAAATAAAACTCTTAGAAGTGATTTCGAGAACCTATGTATGAAGGATACTGACACAATTGATAATAACTGCACCAAAGCTTCTACTATTGTTAATCAGCTCAGAACGCTTGGTGAAGAACTTAATGATAACAAGGTAGTAGAAAAGGTTTTGAGAACTCCCATTCCTAAGTTTGATCATGTAGTAGTTGCAATAGAGGAATCAAAAGATTTATCTACTTATTCGTTTAGTGCACAAGTTCTCTTCTTGCTTATGAATGAAGACTAAACATGACAGCAGATGCTATGACCCGCACCCAAAATTTGGGCATGAATTATGGGCACCCCCAGTCTACACCGCAGTACGACAATAGAATGCTTTATAATAACAATATGATGAACAACCCACTCGATTTATTGTACATTTCTTTCATTGGGATAGTTGGTAGTGGACTTTCTCCGCCCAACGATTGTATCATAAATATTCAAGTTGATTTTTATATTATTATTCTTTTCATTGTGGATGAGATTAGTTTGTCTTGGATTACTGCATTTTACAGCTTATGTATTCATACGAGACCTACGTACTTC
>JANAVB010008013.1:0-27876 GCA_029216955.1 Iris pallida
CCACTAAGCACTCAAGTTGCGCCTGGACAACAGCAACTACAGGAGATTTAGGAGTCCACAAAGTCCTGTTCTTGGCGATAGCCACAGTGCGCTTGTTGCTCTTGGCGTTGATCATATTCTCGTAGGCTGTCTGGTTGACTTGAACAACCAGAGTCTTATGCGTCTTGCCAATCGATGCAGTGTCATATTGAGTTGTCACCTTCTCGTCGGAGGAGAAAGTCGTCCCCAGCAGAGTCGCCATTTTGTTTATAAAAACAAAAAGTTTATTCCAAACTTGTAAAAGAATAGTACAAAGTACAATAAATTCTGGGGAAGTACAACTATAGGAATCTGATCAGAAGACGATCACTCTATCCCTTGGACTATGTGAACTTGAAGACTGTAGCCTCTGAAGAATACAGCAGCAATTTTTGCAAGAGTTCTTGATCTCTGTGCGTATGTATCTGATGCTTTCACAATGATTGGAAACTCTATTTATAGAGTTCAGGAAATAACTGTTTTAGCAGTTATTCTGTTGTGCGCGAAGCTGGATTGCGCCATACTGGGTTGCGCCAACTTTCATTCGGTTATAAGTCGTGTACTAACTGTATTTAGACGCGTGGCATCATATGATTGAGATACACGTGGTCATGTACAGGATAGTAGACACGTCTTGAGAGATTAGTGGCATGTGCGCCACGTCATCCTGCTTTAGAAATGAAAATTGTCTCAACTTTATCAGGTTGCGCGAGCTTCAGTCAATGAATAAAACTGTGCCTGATTAAGCCGCACCTAGACACGTGGCAGCTTTTGAGCAGAAGTCATTCAGATTGCGCCTAGGTGCAACTAAGAATTTTGTCTGGATTACGTCTAGGCACAACTTACAAAGTGTACAGGACAGCTGTCAACCAACTCCCCTCGAATAGCATAATTCACGGGATTCGAAGAGATTTTTCTCGTTCACTGTGGTGTCAGTTGTCAGTGTTGTCAGGTAATAATGGCTATTAAATGTCAGACGCCACGTAGATTTTGGCGCAATAAGACTGGGCGCAGTCTGATATATGGCGCAACCTGTTCAGCAGTGCAGTTCATTCTCCGGGCTTTATTTCAGTGACGCAACCTAATTTTTGGGGTGCAACTTGATTTTTTAGGCCCTGTAGTTACTACTTCTAATGACATCAAAGTTTAAACAATACTGAGTTCACCCATGTTTTTAAGAAATATTAACAATTGGCATGTCACCTAAGAGTAAGAACTTGCACTAAAGACTTTGGTGAATGAATCTATAGATTAGTCCAAGTTCTATTCAATATGAATTGTGGATTTATAACTCGGAACCTTTAGAATTACTTGGGGCTGATTATTTATCCTGATGGCAGGCAAAAGAAATTCTTCAAGGTGGAAAAACAAAGAAGCTGGTGGATCCATGCCTGGATGATAAATATGACAACAATCAAATGGAAAGGATAGTTCTAGCCGCTTCTCTCTGCATTAGCCGCTTCTCTCTGCATTAGACGAGATCCTCGATCAAATGTAAAATCCTCAAATATCCTCCTCTCAGAAGATTTTGACCCACATGTAAGTGTGCCGTAAATGTGTCAGTTTCTCGCTCATTTGAGCATCTAAAGTAATGTCTCCTAAGAACCAATCGATTCAAAATGTTCTTCTCGACATGCTACAGTTGTGTGATTTTGGACTTGCTAAGTGGGCTTCATCTTCCTCATCACACATGACATGCAATGATGTTGCAGGAACATTTGGGTTAGTTTCTAGTTTCTACCCACATGTTAAGAAACAACTAATCTTTTCAAAAAACTTGCATACCTTCATAAACTATGTTGCTTAGGCATGGTTATAGTTATAGTTATAGTACCTGTTTAGCTGTCTGTTTATTTGTGCTGCTGAGTTATGTCATTTTTGTAATTTGATTCGGAATACCATCTAATATGCATGGTAAGCAGTCTAGATTTAGCCTTATCTGTGTTGGGTATATTCATTATTAATTGATTATATTCTTTTTCAGGGACTATATGCACAATGTTCTTGTACACTACAGAGAAGTCAAGGTTACTCATTTCACTTTCCTCTATTTTTTTGCTTTGGTTGGATAAAGTAAATTACATAATTGAAAGTAGTCCGTCTGTGTCTCATTCTATTGATTGTTATATTTACATTGAAGCTTTCCTATATAATGTTTTTTTATCATCCCATTGTGTATCAATTCATCATTATAAGCTTGGTACGCCATTTATTTAATCTGCTTATCTCATTCTTGAATTAGACATAGATTAAGTTAAATATGTAGCTTATTGCAAGAGGTGGTTCAGCAAATGTTAAGCTTACGACTGTTGCATTAGGTCTCAAATTTAAATCACTTTTTTCGGTAAGGAACTCAAAAGACTTCCAAAGCCAAAAATTGAAACAGACTGCAACATGTACGGTTTAAGAAAGTACAATGGGGAACAGGGCCAGTAAGTACGTTGAAATTTGGGTCTGAAACTTGTCATATATTGCTTTTGTTATTAAAACATGCAATACTCCCTTAAATTAGGTTACTCTTTTCCCCTCGACATAGTTTTACCCAGAATTTGGAATACATTCTTTTTCAGGTCCCCATTGGTTTCCTTATATGCATGGAGATATTTTAACAAAACCTTGACATACCTATAGATTAGTACACTAGAAGTGTACAGTTGCGTTACTTGAGGATTGAGTAGTATTGAAATGCTAATGCATGTCTGACAGAAAAATGAGAAGATCCTAATAAGGAGATATACATATATGTATGGCAATGTCACTAATACCTAGGGTTTTCACATGGGATACATTCTTATAAGATAGTGTTGTCTTGTTTGTTTAAAATTGACAGATAATTCAAACTTTTAATAACATTTATGATGTAAACATGATATTTGCCATATGTAAATCAGTTTCGGATTTCTTACCGGTTTTGGGTTCAGTTAAGGCCATATCCTAAAGATTGATTGTGACGATCACTATAATCATAATATAAATATAGAACACTTGCAAGTAATACTCAAATACCATCATCCTCTATTGTAAAGGATAAAGTCCGTTTAGGAATACTGGACAGGGGAGTAGTGAATCAAAATCAAGCACAAATCAAAGATTGTGTGTGACCCATATAAGCCATCTATTCAGCAGCAACCAAATGGCAACTAGTTATAGATATCTGCGTTATGTTATGATATAGTAGAAAAACAAAATAAAGCAATACCCAAGAATAATAAGAAGTAATAAGAGTACTTACTGCTCATCACGTCTTTTCTTGGATTTTTTTTCTACTTACAAAATGTAACAATAACAACACAAGAATAGATAAGATGTCAGTACAATATCAAAGTTTGTTCTAGGAAACCTTAAATGCTATACAAGCCAAAATGTTTGATATGAAGGGAAAGTTTTTGGTTTACTTAAGGTGTATTTTGTAAAATTTCTAAGTATTATCTATTGCTATGTAGTTTCTTGATGGTTAATTCCTAGTACTATACAAAATATGTGGAATACTTGGCACACAAAGGGGAACTCTGATATTTCCTATTTCCTAACTATCTTTTAGTGAATCAATGAAAGACTTCCATTTTTGATACTTCAAAGATTTTGCTTTTTTTGCTGATTTGAGGAATGAACTGGCTACTCTGTTGTTTGTTATGGGAACTATAGTCATGCCATCATAATTGAGCATCGATGTACTTGAGTTATTATTCTTTTCCTATCAAGATACATAAAAGCTTGAGAATCTTAAACCCTGCAATGGACTTGCACCGTAGCTATTTGTATATATGTTGATTGAAATGGTTGTTTGTTCCTACAAAATGAGAAGAAAGAGACAGTTGGATCAGAAACTGAGGCATATGCTCTTGTTGATACCAAAGAACGCATATGCAATAGAGCAGATGAAAGCATGCTAGAAATTGTCACGATTAGCATTAGGTCGAGAGTTGGAGGACCCCAACAGTTGGTTGTCTTGGTAGTACTAAAGCCTGCTTCATCAATTTGTGATCCCAATCATTTGAGGAAGCATGTCTATGGGATCTGTATCATGATAAAAGACTTCTCTTGCAGTCTTGACTTAAGAGAGTTTTTTTATACAACAATTTGTAATAGCATCAACCTTAAAGATTGTTTTTGTTAAAGTGTACATTTATATTTTTCGTGATTGATTTTATATTTTATTTGTATTTTTGCTTTATGTACTTTTGATGACATTATATATAAAAAATAACTTTTGGGAAATGTTATTAGTTGTTTTATATAAGTTTACAACTTTGGTTAATTTAATAGAGCTATTGGATGTTGATCAGGGAATGTATAAAAAAATCTTACACTATTTATTGTGGGTTTCAATGGCTATTTAGGAATCATCAAATTTGTGGTTCAAACTAATAATTGGAATCAAAATTGTAATTAAAAAATACACAAAATGATAATAAAGCATTTGAGAACTAGTCATAGGAACGATGTAAAAGCGTTGCAAATTATATTTAGAAACGGGCGTAAAGCGTTTCAAAATGACATTTAGAAATGTTTCAAGGGCGTTCCAAAAATAATTTAGAAACGCATTATATGTGTTCCAAAATCTGTTTTAGGAACGTCTGATAACCGTTTCGGACTAAATTTAGGAACGCATTATATCCGTTTCAAAAATTGTAACGCCACTTTTAGGAACAGTTATGATATATTCCTAAAAATATTAGGAATATATAAAAACTTTTCCTAAATGTATTTTTTTGTGTAGTGTCGACGGAGCGTACGATCACAAAAAGGTAATATGAATGGTAGCCCATACACTAAGAAACTGTCATCTCCACCCCATGCCTATCTATGTTGTATCCACAATATGTATAACCTCTATTAATTGCTAAGTCAAACTAATTATGCAAATACTATTAGCAATTAATCCTATCACACGGCCTATACGCACCGATATATGATCCGTATGCAAGTTCGAATCTATATGCGACTCACGACTTCGTGGCATACGGGTGTCACGGCCAATGAATGCAGCACAAACAAATGACAATCTCTTAACTCTATGTCAATATGCATAAAAATAAAAATAATAATAAAAAACATGACTAACAGTACTTTGCATCTAAGTACGATTTGGAAGAATAATTTATATTGCATAACATAAATAAATAAATGCATATGATGAGCTAAAGTAAATAAACAGTAATATGGCAAGGTATCTTGGCTGGTGTGGTACGATGATCATGTTGGCACAGAATTGGCTCAGGTGTTAAAACTTTATAAGATGGCCTCAAACGATGGGACAGACTACTCTGTTGAATCCAGAACAGTCCAATCAGCTAGGGTCGATTATTTAGAAGTTCGAATTCGCAAGAAATGGAGATTATGATTAGTCGTAGTCAAGAATTTTGATTAGTCGTGATCAAGAATTTGTTATAAGGAATTGTATAACCAAATACATATAACTATTTTTAGAAAATATTTATGATACTTGAAAACTAGATTTTTATTACCCAAAATATTTTAGATAAATACATACTTAAAAATTTTAATAAATTTTATAATTTTGAAACTATCTTTTTATTAGTCACAATATTTTTAGGTAAATACTTTGTAAATCTAGAAATTTATTTTAGGGCCAAAAATATAAATTTGTCAAAAATATAATGTTTAGGTCAAAAAGTTATATCTTTATAATAGATCAAAATAATGTGTTAATATATTTTAGGGTTTGTAAACCATATATTGGTGTAGGCCAAGCCCAATTCTATATTTTTGTTACGAAACAATTTTAGAAAAATATTACATAAATATTTTTATGCAATGATAATTATAACAAAACATTTATTAATAATAACAGCTAATAATAACATTAATAATCATAACAACTATATTAGTATATAATATATATATATATATATATATATATATATATATATATATATATATATATATATATATATGTTTACTACTGCTCTAATCTTTAATGGAAAAAAATAAAATAAGAATAAGAATAAAACACAGCAACAGAGGAAAAGGAAGAGAGAGAAGAAGAAGAAGTGATCAAAAAAAAATTGAGGGAGAGATAATTTGAAACTACATGAAGGTCGACAGACGCTCGGTCAAAGATACGTGGCGGAGGCGGACGATGGCTGAGCAACGACATTTGTTGGACACTGCTCTGGAAAGGTGAAGTCGTGCACCGAGGGTCGAGCCGGAGAAGATGGCGAGGAGAGAGGCCAGGGTTCTCGAGGTTGTTGAAACAGTGGCCCAGATATGAAGGTAGTGGAGTTTCTGCGACAGAGGAGGCTCCAAGAAAGCGTAACGGCAGTGGTCAAATCTAGAAAGTCGTACAGAAGAGTTGGGTTTGGGGGAACCACATGGGTGCAGTGGATCTACACACTGGCGGCGCTGGTGCTGCGGGGCAACACTGGGGGTGACCGACGGTGATGTCGGGGCTACCAGGTCTCGAGCTCGTCGAAGAATGTGAGCGAGTAAGGTGGGGATAGGAGTAGTGGTGGTTATAGCAGCCGTGGGAGTTGTTGTGCGGCTAGAGTGGCATTGGTGATGTTGTCTAATCGGTCGGAGAAAGTGTAGCGAAAAGGGAAAGGTACAGAGACATGGAGGAGGCGTGCGAGGACAGGACTGGTGGTCGGTTGTGCTCTGGCGATAGGCCGATCGAGGATGGTGAGGGAAGGAGTCGAGTGGTTATCGCGATGGAGGCGCTGGTGGTGTTGCAAGCGGGGAAAGGGTGGATGCCGCTAATGGCGAGTGGCTCTTGGTTAGGGTTAGGGTTTTATCGTAGTGTCCTGCATGACACAAGGGTGGAGTTGGGTCATCGTGTCTGGTATGTGGACACGAAGAAGATAGTGTAATTGCAAATAGAGAAAAATGGTGGAAGGTGAAGGGGACACGGATACGGTGCATAGACACGGCTATGGTGTGCACAGACACGATGTGCGGAACCATGGTAATGGTGGCTATGGTGATGATGGACGATAATGATTGTAGTGGAACTTGTTAGAGGGAAAACAAAGAGAAAACATGGAGAAGGCCCTCATATTATAGGAAGAGAAATTCTTTGTTCAATAAGGCTTTAGAATCCTAGGAAACCCCACTAGATAAATCTTAATTTAAGTGAAATCAAGTTTAAGTAAAGATTAATCTAATCTGAACCATTTATTTAAATCAAATAAATTTAAAAACAAAATCAATCTAATCACAATCAAATAATTGATCACAACTAATAGTTTAAAATAATATTCATCATTATCAAATAATTTAAATCTTATTTGTATTTATTGTAAAAAAATACTACTAATTTTTTGTTACAAAAAAATTCAAAGAATTTTTTTTCCAACACTATATTTTAGAAAAAAAAATAAAATTTGGAAAACATGAGATTCCAAAATTCTATAGTTAGACTTAATAATATATATATATATATATATATATATATATATATATATATATATATATATATATATATATATATATATAAATATATATAAATAAATATATATATATATATATATATATATATATATATATATATATATATATATATATATTTGTTCGAATAAAATTGCATAATGTAAATCGTATATATGCATATAATGTATATACATATTGAGTATATACCATAGTCGCAAAAGAAATTTGTAGAAATTTTGGGGGTTTTACAATTAGGATTTGAATTGAAAGGGCGAGATTAAAAGGTAGTGGGGCCTACACCTTTTAATCTCACACACCCAATTCAAATTCAAGTGTTGTAATATAGGGTGGTTCTATATCACTCCTCTCTCTCTCTCTCTCTCTCTCTCTATATATATATATATATATATATATATATATATATATATATATATATATATATATATATTATGTCCATTTCTTTGGGCCTCCAGTACCGGACCGTAGCCGCCTCGCGACCACCCAACCGCCGGTGCCCGGGAGGTGGCTCGAACTTGGGACCTCCCCCAAGTGAGCCCCCTCTCCTAACCACATGAGCTAGGAGGCTTGGACCAGTAAGCTGTATCCAAATGCAGGTAATCACAATAACACAATATATTTTGTCACAACATCTAAATTTTGAATATTAAAACTTGTCCAACAAAAGGTTCATTTAATACAACTGATAAAATAAAACTGACTTTTTATTCAAACATCAAATCTAAAAGGTAAATCATCGCCTAGAAAGATGGCTCATCAGCCCCGAGATCAACATCGTTCGATTGGGACTCTGGCAGCACAGCAGGGTAGAGTTCAGGGTCGTAGTAGCTATTGTAGAATAGCTCAGCATCCTCAATGTCACCTAAAAATGTTGGTCTCCAGTCAGGAGGGAGCAAAGTACAATTATGAATATGTAACAATTCAACTAATAATTAGAAATTTGCAATTTTAAACTGTTTGAAATACTTGAACAATATTTTCCAGCAATTTTCCACAATTGAAAACAATGTGATTTGAGTATGTAATGCTTATGACCGGCTTAGGTTGTACAATAGCATCCTAGTGATACGATACGGCTTATTCCCGTGTGTTAGAGGGGTAAGCTCGCACAATCAATATACAATATGAGGGGTATTGGTCATAATACACTACACTACTCCCCCAATCCCACAATCAATAACAATCAATACTCTAGGAGAGAGTTCCGTGTAGCAATGTGGTTTAATCTTGCAATATTACAATTATTAACTAAATTGAAAAATAAACACAACCGTACTTGCCTTTGTTTATGACTGGATTTGAAGAGTCGGTTCCGGAAAAGAAAAATCAGACTCGTCCTCGAAATCCTACATTGAGAATCCCGACTTAGCATAAATGAGGAAACCATATCTAGGTGTGCTAGTTACAATCTCTAAAATTTGATCATAGTCAAATTTTATGTTGTTATAAACAAAACACGTTTATCAATGCAATTCAAAGTTATTAATTTAACAAGGGAAAAATCAAGTTAACATTTTTATTGGAAAACTTCGCATTTTTCAATTATTTGGCAAAACTTTGTATTTTGTAATATATATATATATATATATATATATATATATATATATATATATATATATATATATATATATATATATATATAAATTAGATTTTTTTTTAATGAGAAAACATGAAATTGTCTAAGTTACAAACTTGAAATCTTATTATTTTATTTAATGTGAGAAAACTCTTATTAATTTTTCTATAAAAATAAATATTCAGTTTACCATTTACGCGTTACCTATAAAACAACAATCCAGAAAAGAAAAGAAAAAACTAAATTACTTATTACAGGTCCACAGAAAAATAGAAAAGAAAACTTAGACTTATGTCCTTACAAATTTTACATAAATTAACTTAATTTAAAGGCGAGCTCTGAATACCGCGAACGGTCCAATAGTAGGCCGAAGCCCTGCACCAAAATACTAACAGCAATAACCTATTCTAAAAATAATAATAAATTAAAGATAATTATAAAATGCGTCTCAGACTTGGTCATTCAAAACTCATGTTTTTAACTAATGCCTCAACGTCCGGGTTGGCCGGTTTCGTTTGCAGTTAGTTAGGGCCCATGGACCAATATGGACGTCACCCGAAAAGATACAAAAATCCATTTTAAAACCAACACTCCAAAATGTAGTTTGTTTTGCAAAGGCCGGGATTTGAAAATAATTTTATTCAAAACTTTTAAAATATATTCCCGAAAATTTGGGCAACACCTCCTTTATAATTGGGACAACCCAATCCTGGAAAAATGCCAACACCCAACATATTCCAAACCAGAAATAACAAATCAAAAAAATAATCCCACATCAAAGATACCAATTTCCAACCCAATGTAGATTTTATTTCTAAAAATATTTATAATCACAGAACCCTTTCCGAAAAATCCGAAGAATCCGAAATGAAATTCGGAAACCGAAAACTACAGAACCATATACGGAAAATTCGAACTTAACTCGAAAATTTCCGAGAAACCACAGAATCACAAAACCACAGAATCATAAAACCACAGAATCATTCCGAATGGAGTTCGAAAAATCCGAATCCGCGAATCGATCTGATTCCCATAGCGGGATCGGGGACCATGTCATCATCGACACTAAATGGGAGGGACACAGGAACACTGAAGATACCTGGGGTGCTCGGCAAGAGCTCTCAGATGAAAATAGGAGAAAACAGAAAACCCGCGGATTTCGAAAAAATCCAAAACACGTGGACAGCGGAACGTGCCTCGGAAAACACAGATCTGGACAGCAAACCGGGACACGGGAACAGCAGCGCGCACAGGAAGGTGCGCACGGGGCAGCGCACACAGGCGCCGACGAGGCTCGGCGGCCGCACGGGATCGGGGTGGCCGCGGGTTACGCGCCGGAGGGAGGCGGTCGGCTCGGGGAAGCCGCGCGGGTCGCCGGACAGGGAGGCGCTGGCCGGGGTCGACCGAGAGGGGCTCGGGCGACGCTGGAGATGGCGTCGGGACGGCTCGGGGCGCGCGCCAAGGAGAGCTCTGGCTAGGGCTTTTGGGAAGAAGGGTTTGGGTGAGGTGAATGAAGTGTGATGGAGAGGAGAGGGTTTTATAGGGGTGAAGTGGGGGTTTCGGGAAGAAGAGAATTCTCGACGGTTGCAGAATGGAAAGGGTGCGGCCAGTGAACGTTTGGGAACGGAATGGTTTTGCTGATGTTGGAAAGAGAGGATTTAATGAGTATTAAGAGTTGAAAGTAAAAAGGAAAGAATTGCTTTTTCTTAAATAAAAATAGGGTTCAATCATATAATTATACCAATGAACTTAAGGGTTTATTTCGGAAAACCTAGATTGGTTCGATAGGGGTTCAAGTCAGGTTCGGGACGGGTCAGGCCAGATACTAAAAAAATTTCCAGGAATAATTATTCTAAAAATATGGTTTTCCTAAAAATGATAATAATTAATTTAGCAACAAATTATACAATTAAATAAAATTTTATGGGTTTGACCAAACACTACAATTCCGAAAATAATAATTTTAATCTAATTATAATAAATAAAAATAACACTGAATTAATTAATTAAAAATTACGGGTTTCATAATATATATATATATATATATATATATATATATATATATATATATTTGTCCATCCGTAATGGAAATTACATTAGTAGGAATATAAGCCGAAACGCCTCCAGATTGAGTCTCAACTATTGGTAAAGCAGTCATACTTCCTTCACCTAAACTAGAACTTGATTTAACAGCTCTTTCCAAAAGACATGAATGCAAATAAAAAATATCTCCTGGATAAGCTTCACGACCAGGAGGTCTTCTTAATAGAAGAGACATTTGGCGATAAGCTTGCACTATATGGTTTAAGTGTCATACCCCAGAACCAGAATACTGGAGAGCGGGGGACAGACACAGCCAGCTACGTACATTGAAGTGAATCCCACCTCGTAATACGGTCACGGCTGTCTAGATGTATGAGGGTTTATCTACAAGCCAACAGTCTCTTATGGTCAAGTACAAGCCTAGTGTCTCAATCTCAAGCAAGCAAGTAAATGTAACAAGATGGTAGATCATCAAACATACAAGGTAAGGCGTCCCAAATATTACATATTCAGATGATCATGAAGCTAGTCATACAAAATGTGAAGACTAGCAAGAGTTTAAGTCATACATGATCAACCCTAGGATTTGTCAATCATGTTACAGCCCTTAGGCAGACAAGAATGTAAGCTTTCAACACAAGCTAACACTTGCTCGACGGCTAAACGCCTCAAAAGGATAATTTAAAATAGAGTGGGAGAGAAAAATATAACTCACTCGTTGCCAGGGTTGCGTCTAGTGTTCACCATCTGGCTGGAAGGCTGGAACATCCTTGGGAGCTACTTCGAAATCTGGCCATACAAAACCAGCTGGGTCAGAACCCAGAAAGAGCAAGTGCCATAAGGGAGGCTTCACTTAAGAACTAAAACCAGCATGTTAGATCACAAGGCATAATAATGACAAAAAACTTGGAGGTAAAAATTCAGGGGATAAACGATAAAATAACTAAGAAACTACTCCGGTAACCAAGTTATAACTCGTAAACCAAACAAGGACCGGGGTTGTAACCCTTCACCTAAACAGAACTTAGTCTCTGACCGATTATCGATAAGGTAAAGCATAAGCAGTAACGTGCTGAAGTAACCATGTACTGGCCTTGTCTAGACAAGACTAGACTAGATGGGACTCTATCCATCAATCACGGCCAAGCAATGAGTACGCCTTGATACTTTAACTAATTAGGGTTATCACAAGCCTAGTTACTAACAAGATGCGTTGAGATGTTCCAACAGCCACAAGCCCTGCAGACTTAATCCAGGTTATCCAGTTGCAAGTTGAGAGAGTTGTATTAGGTGACTTGGGGGGTGCAACACATGACGGCGTGCTGGAAATGTGCCCTACTCGACGGCATGCTACAAGTCTAATTAAAGCGCCCAGATAACGGGACTGTCTGTAGCTGGAAAATCTTTTCATGAACTACTTGATCAATCTAGTCATTATCCTAGTCAGATTCAGTATGAATCCCTGACCGTGGAAAATCAGGTATTCATGTCCTAGACATGATGCAAGACGAGACATATAGCTTATACGGGCACAACCATCCACAGTGTCAAGATAAGATTTACTTAGCAAGTAGAGATAGCTGTCGCAACAGCATCAAGATTACATGTTAGGTTACTTATCAAGTCAAGAGTGCGTCACAGCGGACCATCATCAAGAATTATCATGTCAAGTTGCTTGTCAAGAGTGCACCACGACGGATCGCTATTAAGAGTTACCATATAAAGTCATATTGTCATGTCGTGTTCATGTTAAGTGCACTTGTATGCCAAGAACTTACTGGTCAAGAGTGCGCCACAACGGACCACTGAAGCAGTTATCAGAGAGTGTATGTGCCATACCAAGATCGTGTTTAAAGCTCAGAATATATATACAACATGGAAAATAACATTATAGGACCAGTCAAGTAAAGAGTACAAGCAAAGTCACAACTCACACTAAGGACCATGGGACAAACATGGATAATTGTAAGAGATGGCACAAGGGGTCAATGGGGTGACATGGAGGGCATGCGCCCAGGGCTATGCGCCCAAGGCTATGCACCCACATGCATGCGCCCAAGGCTAAATGCACCATATAGAGCATATGCTATGGAAGGTATGCACCAAAGAGTGCATGTGCCCATGATTTATGCGCCCACATGCATGCGCCCACATGAGTGAGGCAGGGCACATTGGAAGATAAGTCTAGAGTCTATCTTTCATGGCAAGTGGGCGCATAAGGAAAACTATGTGCCCAAACAGGGAACACAGGGTGCAATTGGCCGCATATAAAGGCTATGCGCCTGGGCAGGGGAGTCCTTGGGCGCATATATAGGGCTATGCGCCCAAGCAGGGAGCATGGGGCCTTGAGCGCATACAAATGGCTATGCGCCCAAAGGAAAGCAATTGTTGGCACGTACAAATGCTATGCTCCCAGCACTGTTCTTCTTCCCCAATCCAAGAAGATGAGTTCATGGAACCCATGAACTTCCCAAGTTCAAAATCACTTAAAACAAATCAAAATCTGGGTTTTCAAAGGTTCATTTTGAGCAAAATCAAATTCTTTACAACATGGAACAATCAAAACTTGAAAATAATGAAGTTTGAGAGATCAAAACCCAAGAAAACCAAGATTTGAGAAAAACTTAGATTTACAAGATTTAATCCACCAAAACCAAAAGTGCTAAGTACTAAAGAGTCATAAAACTAAGTAATGAAGACATTGGAACCATAAAACATGAAATCTTTCATGAAGCAAGATTATACTTGCTTAAGGTGGGTGGAGAGAATTAATGGAGGAAGAAGAAGAAGTTAATGAAAGTAATGAGGAGAGAGAGTGAGAAGTTGATATTTATATCACTATTTCCATCTCCAACCAAAACCAAAATAAACCAAGCCAAGCTAAACCAAGACCAAACCAAGCCATGCTAGACAAGTCAAAATACGGGTCAAAAATCCGTACATGTATACTGAAAATACGTATAACAAAAAACGGGAGTGACAACTCTACCCATCTTAAAAGAATTCAGTCCTCAAAATTTAATCAAGAGGCTAGAGATGTCGGGGCAAGGTATACTAATCACGAGCCATCTATGACTAGCAGTCAATCAAGCAATCATTCATACAAGCAAGGAACTAAAAGCATAAGGCACAAGAAAAATATTATACCTTATGAGTCAAATAGGTGTGGATATTGTGACCGGATATCATCCTCACGTTTCCACGTTGACTCACCCAAAGAGTGATGACCCCAAGCAATACGGACTTGATTAATAGTCTTGTTCTTGAGTACCTTCTCTCTCCGGTCTAATATAGATACGGGTCTTTCCTCATACAAAAGGTTGGTAACAACAACCAATTCCAAATGATCAAGGACATGACTCGAATCCGGGATATACCGTCGCAATTGGGATACATGGAAGACATTATGTACCTCATGTAACGACGGTGGAAGAGCGAGACGATAGGACACATCACCTACTCGCTTAAGATTATCGAACGGCCCTATATACCTAGGACTAAGCTTTCCCCGTACGCCAAAATGAATGACGCCACGGGTAGGCAAGATCCTAAGGAATACATGGCCACCGATAGAAAACTCCAGAGAACGCCGATGAGAATCGGCCCAATGGCGCTGACGATCTTGGGCAACTCGAAGATGATCTCTAACTTGTCTGACCACCTCAATAGTCTGCATAATCATCTCTGGACCAAGCATCTGTCTCTCGTCGACATCATTCCAGGCTAAAGGTGATCTGTACTTTCTGCCGTACAAGGCCTTAAAAGGTGCATCTGGATACTGGCCTAGAAACTGTTGTTATAGGAGAACTCTACTAGATACAGGTGATCTTTCCACGAACAACCGAATTCAAGCGTACAAGACTGCAACATATCTTCAAGAGTCTGGATCGTGCATTCTGACTGACCATCTGTCTGCGGATGATAAGCTGAACTAAACTTGAGATGAGTCCCCAAGCTCTCTTGAAGACTCCGCCAAAAGTGCGATGTATATCTTGAATCTCTGTCTGATATAATATTGATTGGCACTCCATGCAATCTAACTATCTGCCTGAGGTACATCTCTGTAAGCTGATCCGTCGACTGACCAATCCTGAAAGGGAGAAAATAAGCTACCTTGGTGAGTCTGTCAACTATAACCCAGATAGCATCTCTCCCAGCTGGAGATTTAGGTAACCCAGTTACATAATCCATGGTAATGTACTCCCATTTCTACTCTGGGATCGGTAAAGGTTGAAGAAGTCTAGCTGGTCTCTGATGTTCAGTCTTGACTTGCTGACAAACCAAACAACGAGAAAAGAACCGGGCTATCTCCCTCTTCATGCCATTCCACCAAAAATACTGACGGATATCACGATACATCTTCGTACCACCAAAATGAATTGAATACTGTGAACTGTGAGCTTCTGCCATAATCTCTCACCAGATGTCGCCATTCGGTACACAAAGATGCCTCCCATGTCGAAGTGTACCGTCCTCATGAATACATTACTCTGCTCTTCGTCCTGCTACACATTCTGTCCTAAGCTGCTGAAGCTTAGAATCCGTTGACTGAGCTAACTTAATCCTCTCAACTATACTGGACTGAACTTGTATACTGGCCATCAATGCCACATTGGTAGAAAGAACAACTTCAATACCCATCTTTTGAAGATCTGCTAACAACTCTGGCTGTGCTGTTAGAAAATAAACTACAGCTCTTTTGCTCAATGCATCTGCAACAACGTTGGCCTTTTCAGGATGATACTGCAGGTTGATGTCGTAATCCACAAGTAGCTCTAGCCATCTTCTCTGACGCATGTTAAGGTCCTTCTGAGTAAACACATACTTAAGACTCTTGTGGTCGGTGAAAATCTCCACCCGATCTCCATACAAATAATGCCTCCACAACTTAAGTACAAAAACCACCGCTACTAATTCCAAGTCATGAGTTGGGTAATTTCTTTCATGATCACGAAGCTGACGTGATGCATAAGCTACTACCTTACCATGCTGCATCAAGACACATCCCAATTCTCTGTCGGAAGCATCACAATAAACCAAAAATCCTCCAGTTCCATCTGGAAGCGTGAGAATGGAGGTCGTCATCAATCCTTGTTTCAACTTCTCAAATGAACTCTGACACTCTACTGTCCAAGCAAACTGTACATCCTTGCGGGTCAACTGCGTCAGGGGTGCTGAAATTCAGGCGAAGTCTGATACAAACTGCCGGTAATAGCCGGCCAATCTTAGAAAACTCCAAACTTCTGTGACGATACTGGATACTGGCCATATCTCTATAACCACTATCTTCTGGGGGTCCACTTCCATACCACCTCTGGTGATGATATGACCTAAGTACGAAATACGATCCAGCCAAAATTTGCACTTACTAAACTTTACGTACAACTGGTGCTCCCTGAGAATCTAAAGAACTATATGGAGATGCTGCTCATGCTCTGCCTCATTCTTGCTATAGACTAAGATGTCATCTATAAATATTATCATGAACTGGTCCAAATAGGACATGAAGATACGATTCATAAGGTCCATGAATACGACTGACGTATTGGTCGCTCAATGACATAACAAGGAACTCCCAATTTCCATATCTATATCTGAATGTTGTCTTCGGGATGTCTTGCTCTCTGACTCTGATCTGATGGTACCCTGACCGCAAGTCAATCTTCGAGAATACTGTCGCTCCTCTGAGTTAATCAAATAAATCATCTATCCATGGTAGGGATATCTATTCTTGATTGTTACAGAGTTCAAGGTACGATAATCAACACATAATCTTGACGTACCATCCTTCTTTTTCACAAGAAGTATCGGGGCTCCCCAAGGTGATCCACTAGCACGAATGAATTCCTTGGTTCTAAGTTCTTCAATCATCTTGTACAAGATCTCTAATTCTGAAGGTGCCATCCTGTAGACTCTCTCTGACACTGGTGTCGTCCCTGGAAGAAAATCAATGGTGAACTTTGTCTCTTTCTCTGGGGGCATGCCTGGAAGCTCTTTGGGAAATACATCAGAAAATTTTTATACTACTCTGGAAAATTGAACTGCTACTGCTATTGCCATCCGTAAGATTGGTAGAGAAGGTTCTACTTCGCCTCTAGAAAATAAAAACTCTGGTTCGTCGGGAATACCAAAAATAATCATGCCAATATGGCAGTCTATTCTTGCGTATAAATCCTTCAACCAATCCATTCCTAGGACCACATCATAGTCGGCCATCGAAAATTCTATCAATCTAGCAAAAAACTCTCTACCGCTAACTACGATTCGACACAAGGAAAAGACTCTATCTACCCCCACAAGATCGTTACCAGTAAGTATATTAAGCCTTACTGATGATGACTCGGGCTCCAGTCCTATCTGTGTCGTAAATCATGCAGACATAATGAATGTGATGCACCCGAATCAAATAATACCGATGTTGGAAAAGAGTTGACGAGAATAGTACCTGCCACCACCTCACCTGATGCCAATTCTTCTGCCACGGTCAGAGCCATAACATGACCTTGTCCTCTTGGTGCTGGTCCCCTCTGCTGGAAATTTCTCTGCTGGTTCTGAACCTGAGCTTGGACATACTGTTGAGCCTGAGGCGACAATGGCCTCGGAGGCTGGTACTGCTGTTGTACTGGTGTTGGACCCCTAACCGATGGACTGGTTAAGGTTGATGACGATGAACCGGCTCTATGCGGACAGGACCTTATCTTGTGGTCCGGTGCCCCACAAGCCAAGCACAATCCCTGTGCTCTGCGACACTCTGATACTACATGTCCTGGCTTTCCACAATGAGTGCAGCCTATTGCGGAAGACTGTTTATGCTTCTGTTGCTGAGGATACGTCGGTGTCGAGTGCTGAACCGACGAGACTGTGGTCGCCCTCCTAGGGGTTCCAATAGTCAAAGCCCTAGCTGTCGGGACTGGTGCTGATGACTGGGATATATGTCCATGAGACCTCTTCCGTCCTCCGCTTTTATCTACAATCCTCTACAAAGTATATTCATGCCTCTTCGCTGTTTGCAAGACGGCATCAAACGTCTGGTGTTCAAACTGCTCTACTGATATAATGATCTCTAGGTGGAGTCCCTGCTGGAATCGCTGCGCTCGGACCAATTCGGTTGCCACCAAGGTGGGAGCAAACCGACTAAGTCTAGAAAACTCGGCCGCATATCCAACGACCGTCCTTCCCATCTGCTTGAGATTAGTGAATCTTGTCTGCAGACCATACCAAGCTACTGCATCAAAATACTTTGTCTGGAACTTGTTGCTGAATACCGCCCACAAAACAGGCGTTGCTAATCTAACTGCTAGCATCGCCCACCAGCTGTGGGCTAAGTTCAATAACTGTAGACGCATAACGGCCACCTTCTCTTCCTCAGGAATCCTAGCTACCTCTAGGATAACTTCTATGTCCTGAAGCCAAGCATTGGCAACAATAGCATCTTCATTGCCATCAAAGAAGGGAGGGTTCAGACGCTTGAAGCTGTTGGCCGCGTTGTTCCCTGGATAACCAACTCTGCCAATGGCATCTTGGTGTCTGGTGCAGGGCATCGCCCCGACGATCTTGTGACGTAAGCAATTCCCTGATGAGTCCCACCAGGGTTCTATTGTCAGGTTTTGCAGGCTGGACTGGCTGAATCGGGGGCTCTGGGTTTCCAAAATACATGACGCAGGAAGCTGCTTCACAGTGCTGGACTTGGTCCCCAGGTTATTGCTGGTTCACTGGAGGTGCTCCACCTTGCTGATTGGTAGGACCAGGAGCAATGCCACTGAAGAAATGACGTGGAAAACAATAAGGAAGGACCAAGATAGATCGAGGATATAAGCATGTGATCAGGTCAAGATTTTAGAATTAGAAGACAAGAGTAGAGATCAAGGACGAATGCTGATTGAGACATCTATCTGGTAAAACCCTCATATACCTTGATTTACAAGACCTGCATGAGCCACCACTTAAACCGTGTCACGTCCCAGAACCAGAATACTGGAGAGCGGGGGACAGACACAGCCAGCTACGTACATTAAAGTGAATCCTACCTCGCAATACGGTCACGACTGTCTAGATGTATGAGGGTTTATCTACAAGCCAACAATCTCTTATGGTCAAGTACAAGCCTAGTGTCTCAATCTCAAACAAGCAAGTAAATGTAACAAGATGGTAGATCATCAGACATACAAGGTAAGGCGTCCCAAATATTATATATTTAGATGATCATGAAGCTAGTCATACAAAATGCGAAGACTAGCAAGAGTTTAAGTCATACATGATCAACCCTAGGATTTGTCAATCATATTACAACCCTTAGGCAGACAAGAATGTAAGCTTTCAACACGAGCTAACATTTGCTCGGCGGCTAAACGCCTCAAAAGGATAATTTAAAATAGAGTGGGAGAGCAAAATATAAACCACTCGTTGTCAGGGTTGCATCTAGTGTTTACCATTTGGCTGAAAGGCTGGAAGATCCTCAAGAGCTACTCCGAAATTTGGCCATACAAAACCAGCTGGGTCAAAACCCAGAAAAAGCAAGTGCCACAAAGGAGGCTTCACTTAAGAACTAAAACCAGCATGTTAGATCACAAGGCATAATAATGACAAGAAAACTTGGAGCTAAGAATTCAGGGGATAAACGATAAGATAACTAAGAAACTACTCCGGTAACCAAGTTACAACTCGTAAACCAAATAAGGACCGGGGTTGTAACCCTTCACCTAAACAGAACTTAGTCTCTGACCGATTATCGATAAGGTAAAGCATAAACAGTAACGTGTTGAAGTAACCATGTACTGGCCTTGTCTAGACAAGACTAGACTAGACGGGACTCCATCCATCAATCACGGCCAAGCAATGAGTACGGCTTGATACTTTAATTAACTAGGGTTATCATAAGCCTAGTTACTAACAAGATGCGTTGAGATGTTCCAACAGCTACAAGCCCTGCAGACTTAATCCAGGTTATCCAATTGCAAGTTGAGAGAGTTGTATTAGGTGACTTGGGGGTACAACAATGACAGCGTACTGGAAATGTGTCCTACTCGACGGCAGGCTGCAAGTCCAATTAAAGCGTCCAGATAAAGGGACTGCTTGTAGCTGGAAAATCTTTTTATTAACTACTTGATCAATCTAGTCATTATCCTAGTCAGATTCAGTATGAATCCTTGACCGTGGAAAATCAGGTATTCATGTCCTAGACATGTTGCAAGACGAGACATGTAGCTTGTACGGGCACAACCATCCACGGTGTCAAGATAAGATTTACTTAGCAAGCAGAGATAGCTGTCGCAACAGCATCAAGATTACATGTTAGGTTACTTATCAAGTCAAGAGTGCGTCACAACGGACCACCATCAAGAATTATTATGTCAAGTTGCTTGTCAAGAGTGCACCAGGACGGATCACTATTAAGAGTTACAATGTAAAGTCACATTGTCATGTCGTGTTCATGTTAAGTGCACTTGTATGCTAAGAACTTACTGGTCAAGAGTGCGCCACGATAGGCCACTGAAGGAGTTATCAAAGTGTGTACGTGCCATACCAAAATTATGTTTAAAGCTCAGGGTATATATGCAACATAGAAAATAACATTATAGGACCAGTCAAGTAAAGAGTACAAGCAAAGTCACAACTCACACTAAGGACCATGGAGACAAACATGGATAATTGCAAAAGATGGCACAAGGGATCAATGGGGTGACATGGAGAGCATGCGCCCACATGCATGCGCCCAAGGCTAAATGCACCATGTAAAGCATATGCTATGGAAGGTATGCACCAAAGAGTGCATGCGCCCATGGTCTATGCGCCCACATGAGTGAGGCAGGGTGCATTGGAAGATAAGTCTGGAGACTATCTTTCATGGCAAGTGGGCGCATAAAAAAAACTATGCGCCCAAGCAGGGAACACAGGGTGCAATTGGCCGCATATAAAGGCTATGCGCCTGGGCAGGGGAGTCCTAGGGCGCATATATAGGGCTATGCGCCCATGCAGGGAGCATGGGGCCTTGGGCGCGTACAAATGGCTATGCGCCCAGCACTGTTCTTCTTCCCCAATCCGAGAAGATGAGTTCATGGAACCCATGAACTTCCCAAGTTCATAAATCACTCAAAACAACTCGAAATTCGGGTTTTCAAATGTCCATTTTGAGCAAAATCAAATTCTCTACAACATGAAACAATCAAAACTTAAAAATAATGAAGTTTGAGAGATCAAAATCCAAGAAAACCAAGATTTGAGAAAAACATAGATCTACAAGATTTAATCTACCAAAACAAAAAGTGCTAAGTACTAAAGAGTCATAAAACTAAGTAATGAAGACATTGGAACCATAAAACATGAGATCTCTCATGAAGCAAGATTACACTTGCCTAAGGTGGGTGGAGAGAATTAATGGAGGAAGAAGAAGAAGTTAATGAAAGTAATGAGGAGAGAGAGTGGGAAGTTGATATTTATATCACCATTTCCATCTCCAACCAAAACCAAAATAAACCAAGCCAAGCTAAACCAAGACCAAACCAAGCCATGCTAGACAAGTCAAAATATGGGTTGGGAATCCGTACACGTATACTGGAAATATGTATAACGAAAAACAGGAGTGACAACTATACATGCGACTTCAACGCTGGGGCCCCCGTTGCTACCACTAGGCCACGACCCACGGACTCTCTCTCTCTCTCTCTCTCTCTCTCTCTATATATATATATATATATATATATATATATATATATATATATAAACGTTGGAGCCCCGATCTCTAGGATGAACAAGTTTGCCAAAACTGGGTCTTAAGGGGACCGAGTTCGGCCTCCAAAGGATCCGAACTTGTTTTGGTCAGTGTGGATTTTGGATCAGGTCTTTGTTTGTGGACTAGTTTATATAGTGGATTGAAATATAGTGGGTAGGATTGGGTTTAAGCTATCTAGTGCTAATTTTGTGAGTTGACTTACATAAGTCTTAGACTCAAATAAATATCAAAAATACAGAATAAAACATAAGACCCAGACGACCTTGTAACACGAGAATAGTTGAGAAGTTGCTGTGCTGACTCCACTTTGCTGGCTTCGTCTATGTCGTATCAAGTCATACCAAATCATGGTTCGATCAATATCAAAATCAAGTTGGCCAATGACCATTTGGACTAACAAATAGTAGTCCACGAACCATAGAGAGAGCTACTCCATTCCAGAGAGTTCCCTTTGCTTCGTTATTGATATCGAGGAGTTCGGAAGCATATGAGAAAAACTTCTTCCATGTCAAGAAGCAACCTCATTTTGATTATTAACGGAGCAAAGTAAACACATGCTGATTAATTCTCCATTATCACACATGTCACGTCCTAGAAACAAAATATTAGAGAGGGAGGGAGGACCTAGGTTAGTCACGTCCCATAAACAAAAAAAATTTCAAAAGTATTCTTTGAATATATATTTTTGAATTTTTTGCACATGTCTTTTATATTGTTATGATTTACAATATATAAGTTTATTTTCAATTTGACCTTACTGATACGGACTAAAATCTTTTCGTGCGGACCACGGTTCACGAGGAGAACTATTGTTGGGTTCGAAGCGTCGAACTACCCTTGTGAGCATATATTCAACTAATCATGTGATAATGTTTCAGAAAGTCACTCACAGGCCTGACTTCACGGGTGATGATTCGAAAAGATGTCACATAATTTACTGAAAATATCCTCACATGGCTAGTTCGACGCCGCGAATCAAAAGACAAGTCTCGTCACGATCTGAGATCCACATGATAAAATGTTAATCCATATTGAAGCGATTAAATTAAAAATAAATTAATATATAAATAATAAAAAATATAGAAAACTTATGTATATTTTTTTTTAAAAAAATTATAACTCACATGGGCAGATTCTGCTCAAATTTTACTAGTTCGTTCGGTTAAATTTGTGCAATTAAAATTGGACATTTTATGTTAACTACCCTTATGTTTTATACTTATTACACTAACTACTCATACTTTAAAACTAACTACACGGACCACCCGTATGTTTTATATTTTCTATAGAAAGTTATAACACTAACCACCCTACGTTTATTTTTATTTTTTTATAAAGAGAGGGGTAGTCCATGTAATTAGTTTTAAAATAGAAGTAGTTCCTATAATACCCGTCTTTACGATTATAATGAGGCTCGAAGACGGCTCAAAAGTGAGCCGTCAAACTATATGTATATCATCACTTATTAATTTTTTTATTTTATAAATTATGTACAAAAACTATTGAATTTTTTAAATTTGTTATATATATATACAACTTGAGAAATCAAACTCAATTAGTGAAGAAAAATATCTCCAAACTTAACCACATGAATTAAAAAAAAATATTTGACTATAATTAGATAATATTATTACTAATGCACGTGCATTTATTAGTGAATTATAGGGGAGTTAGTGTAAAATTTCATCAGGCCGAATTGTTTCCTTGGTAGAATTTTTTTCTTTACCTACTCTCAATATCGACGAACTTCTTTATTTCGTAGAAAATTAATTTCCCAATCCGAGACGACAATTAGTCTCCTTCCTCCTCTCTCAAGTCTCCTCCCCCTCCTAATTAATTTCCCTCTTTTATGGTCGATTTTACCCCTGAATCCCTATAAAACATTTTACCGATCTGCCCTCCGCCATGGCCGCCCTCTCCGCCCCCTGGCCGAACCCTAACCCTAATCCCCCCTTCCTCCTCCAATCCAAAGAAGAAGAAGACTCCGAACCCACCGAAAGATCCCAACCCGAATCGGAACCGGATTCCGAACCCGAACCCGAACCCGCTTCGGAGTCCAAACCCGAGCCCGTCCCCGCCGCCCCGCTCCCCCCGGTCCCGGCGTTGTCGGAGCTCGCTGCGGAGCTCCTCCACGTGTCCTTCAACCAGGACCACGGCTGCTTCGCCGCCGGCACCAGCGGCGGGTTCCTGATCTTCAACTGCGACCCGTTCCGTATGATCTTCCGCCGCGACTTCGACGGCGGCGGAATCGGCGTCGTCTCCATGCTCTTCCGCTGTAACATTCTCGTCCTCGTCGGCGGCGGCCCCCGCCCCCACTTCCCCCCAAACAAGGTCATGATCTGGGACGACCACCAGTCGCGCTGCATCGGCGAGCTCTCCTTCCGCTCCGAGGTCCGCTCCGTCCGCCTCCGCCGCGACCGGATTGTCGTCGTTCTCGACCACAAGATCTTCGTCTATAATTTTGCGGACCTGAAGCCGGTGCACCAGATCGAGACGGTGCCGAATCCGAGGGGCCTGTGCGAGGTGTCGCAGCAGCAGGGGGCGCTGGTGCTGGTCTGCCCCGGGGGGCAGAAGGGGCAGGTGAGGGTGGAGCACTACGGGAGCAAGAAGACCAAGTTCATAACGGCGCACGACTCGAGGATCGCGTGCTTCGTGCTGTCGCAGGACGGGAGGCTGGTTGCGACTGCAAGCACCAAGGGGACACTCATCAGGATCTTTGGCACCGCCGACGGGACGCTCCTCCAGGAAGTAAGTTTTTCATAATTTTGCATGATAGTATGTAGTTTTGACTATTGACATATACATCAATTCAAACTATGTTGCACGGGCACAAGTATGACTTTTGATACCATATGGACACAGCATTGAATTTTGCATCTCCTAGTGTATTTAGAAGTGAATACGTTGTGTCCTATACATGTTCGGCATGGAGCCATGTGGACTTGGCATCGATTTTCGGAGTGTTTATGCTTCCTAGGACCTATATATCAACTATCAAATGACAACTATAAATCTATATATAGTAGAAAGGCTTTGGAAGATTAAAAAGTCGACCCCTTGATAAATTCCCATGCTAGCAACTTGAAATGAAAGTTTGAAAAAGTTTCAAAATTTCGTTACACCATTATTGGTGTTTATCCCCTATTTGAATTTTGGTTTTCGGTTTTTAGGATTCGCGGGTCAGTGTTTAGGCTCTAAGTAAAAGAGAGAAAGTAAAATGTTTTACAGATATAACTTCATGTATTGCATATGAAGGCTGATGGTTTTTTTTCTTTTAGTTTGTGAAAATGGGTAGATATCTCAAGTAGTGGATCTGGGACTATCCAAATACTGGACGGTTCCTTCTATGGTTTCAATTTCCCTGATCAAATAGAAGTTACCAAGGAGCCGTGCATAACACTAAATAGGGAGCCGTCGAATACACCAGCTACGCCTAACATGTGAAATGGATGCATAAGGATGTTATGTTCTGCTTGATATAAACCTTAGCGACATCACATGTAAGTTTAATTCTAATGCTTTAATAGTGTACTCTGTAACTATATGCTATTTCTTGATGGTGCGACTAGGTACACGTATGTGCTCGCTAGGGGTGAATTTTTGATATGGAGTGAATTAATGGGTTGAAATTGAACAAATTGTTTGTCATATAAAGGTCGACCTTTGAACAAACCTTGAAAGTCTTTTGAATTTTGGACTTCAAGTTAAAAATTGACTTCTTATTTGAATGGAATTTTATTGTTGTGAACATTCTTTTGGCTTCAAATCGATGGATGTTCAGCATCCGACTGGATGCTCCTCCAGGAAATAAGATTCATTATTGCATGATATACGCCAACAGGTTGACAATTGGTATAGTTCAATGTAACTTGATGACTGGAAGAGGAATAATGAGCTAGAAGGAAAGCGAGATTGTGAATATGACTAGGTAAAACTTCCAGTGATTGATCTGGTTGTTAAGATGATAAGGTATTAGACAATTTGAGGAATGGATATCAAGTGACAGTTATAACTACGAAAGCTTTGGCAGATTTGAAATGTTGATCTTTTTACAAGTTCCATGCCGGCAGGAAACCAGGTGAATTTTCAAGTGATTGAGCTAGTTGTTAAGATGATACAACATTTGGCAATTTGACGAATGGATATCAAGTGAAAGTTATAACTAGTAGGGAAGACCTATATATCAACTATCAAATGACAACTAGAAGTCTATAAAACTGAAATTAACTATTAGAAACTTTCGGAAGATTAAAAATTCGATGTCCTGATAAGTTTCAATTAGCAAATTGAAATTAGAGTTTGAATAAGTTCCAAATATTCGGTAATGTTATTGATGTTGACCCCTATATGACTTTTGATTTTTGGCTTTCAGCGTTATGGACTCGATTTTAGGCTCTAAGCTTATAAGTATATAAAGTCAAATGTCTATAACTCCATGCATTGCATATGGCATCGATTTCTTTTTTGTGAAAATGGCTAGAAATCTAAGTATCAGAAGTTGTAAATTTGTCTTAGACTTTGATTTTGATTTTGATTGTTATCAATCACAACAACATGTAAATTTAACATGTGCTTCTAATTTTAGTACTGTACTCTGTAACTATATGCCATTTCTTGATTGTGTGACTAGGTACACCAAGTATGTGCGTTCTAAGGGTGAAAATTTGAAAATCTGATATTGAGTGAATTAGCGAGTTGGAATTGAACAAATGGTTTGTCATATAAAGGTCGACCTTTGAACAAATCCTAAAGTCTTTGATTTTTGGACTGAAACTGAAAAATTGACTTTCTTTTGATTGAAATTTTATTGTTGTGAACATTCTTTTGGCTTCAAAGGGATGGTGTTCGGCAACCAATTGGATGTTCCTCCTGAAAGTAAGATTCATTATTGCATGATATGTTGCATACTTGACAATTGGTATAATTCAGTGTAACTCGATGAACAAAAGCGGGATCGTAAGCTGTAGCTAGGTGAATTTTTAAGTGATGAGCTTGTTGTTAAGATGATAAAGCATTTACCGATTTGAGGAATGGATATTTAGTGAAAATTATAACTAGTATGAAAGCTTTGGCAGATTAAAATGTTGATCTTTTTGCAAGTTTCTGTTGCGGCAGGAAACCAAAGTTTAATCGAGTAGCCAGCACCAACAATTTGGTAAAAGTTCCTGTCTCCTTCTACTTCTCTTCTCCTTCTCCTCTTTCTCCTTTCTATGGCGGCAGATTAAAATGCTGATCTTTTTGAAACTTCTTCTCCTTCTCCTCTTTCTCCTTCTTCTCCTTATCTATTGGATGCTTTTAGGTTTTTAAAAGAACTAAATTTCGGGTAGAATTTTAATCTTTTTATCTCTTTTTTTTGGGAACCGAGGCCTAGTCGACTGACTAGGCATGTCTAGTCGCCTAGTCGGCTGCCTAGGTATGATTATTGCTTTAGCCATTTTTTTTCCGACTAGGCCCGTCTAGTCGCCTAGTCGACTGCCTAGGTCTGATTATTGCTTGAGCGATTTTTTTGCAGACTAGCCCCTAGTCGAGTCGGCGAAGGCCGACTACCGACTAGTCGGGGACTAGTCAGCAGACTAGTCGGCAGACTAGTCGGCAATGTTGTTAAACTCGCGCGATAGATCGTGGGATCTTACGATCCTACGCGTTTTATACGGAGCTTCGAGGCAGATTGGTGGCCGGCGCGGTCATCGGTCGGCGCGGCCGGCGCGGCGAGGAAACGCGTGGGACCTTACGATCCGTATTACGATCCCACGAGTTTGTGACTTATGATTCATGTATGACATTTTATATTAAGGTTATTTTGGTTTTTAAAGTTACTTTTTCTTATTTATGTTATATAAATAATATATAATATATATTAAATAAATTTTGTCTTTCTGGTAGGATCTTACGATCCCACGAGTTACGATCGTTCACCCTTCGAACGATCCTTGGTAGTATCTCGAGTTTGACAACCTTGCTAGTCGGATTTTTACAACTGTGCATATTGAAGTGGAGATGCCATCTTCGTTTGTAGCAATTGTTTGATCGACGGTCATCAAGGAGATGCCGTTGTGATGTCATTAGAGAAATTTCAATTTACAAGAGGGAGGTGTTACAAGGT
>JANAVB010008014.1:0-68728 GCA_029216955.1 Iris pallida
CTACTTCCAATCCAGCATTGACAGGCACTGACGATGCTATAATTTCAGGATTTGTAGGCAGTATGGTCGGTGGCACCGTATGCTGGGCCACAATGATGGAATGCATACTTGCGACCATCTCAGCCATGGTCTTCAACTTATCTTCTAGTACAGCTATTCTTTGTTCTTGACTAGCTGAACTAGAAGCATCGGGATCTTCATTGACAACATAAGCTGTCATTTCTCTGGGTACAGTGAAGGACACTGTTTGTTCTGAGCTTTCACTGTATGTATCATAATCGGAGAAAGAATCATCTCCGGAGTGAGAAAAAAGAAGACGTTCAGAAGGATCTTGAAGATTCCTTTGACCGATTGTGTCTCGGCTTCGGGACCTAGTATGTTGGAATACTCCTTCAGAAGATTCCTGGAGTAAATCCAAATACCGTTGGCTCGGCTTATGAGGTTTCCCGTGCTTAGAGCACTTCCTACCCCCAGTGTCTCTAGAAGTCATGTTGACGGAAGCGTACAGAACTTCGTCCTCATCTTCCGACATAGGTTCAGAGTTAGAAAAGTTCAGACGATCGAAGACAGATCGTCTAGTTATTTGACAACAACACTTGATAACAACCTTATGATTACAATGATGACGGTCACTTGGTTGAATTGGAAGTGTTGAAGTGTTGTCCCGCCTTTGGTTGAGGTATTCTCGGAGATCGGGAACAGCAACGGGACGAGCAAAAGTACGAGGGATGTGTTCTTTGATAACATTCGGAACATGGTTCCGGTTCTTCAAATGTTTTGTCCCTTGAGTGTACAGGGAGATGCTCATTTCATTGGCAAAGGTGTCCGGATTCTTGATCCTGGAAGTTTGTTTCTGATGATGTTTGGTCTTCGGCATTGGCTGTTTGCGTTTTACCGAAGTTGGCCTGTTGAGATAAGTTCTTAAATCAGCAAACTCATCCCCAGGGGTTTCTGTTTGAGACACCAGTAATTTTCTCTGTCTTGAACGGAAGATTTTGAGGGTTGGGAGATCTTAGAATTCTGCTACTGGAGTAGGCAGAATACATCTTTGATCAGTACAAGTTCTTTTAACATGGAGAGAAGAATCCTTGTTTGAAAGAATTTTTGTACTGACTGATGCCGAGGCACGTTCAGTGTGATCTTCTACAGTAAAGACCGAAGAAGACTGAGAAAAGACCAAAGAGCCTTTTCTTTTGTTTTGTAAAGAAGGGTTAGCTAAAGAGCGTTTCCCTCTGTTGTCTTCCAAGTCAAGAGACGAGGAAGTTTGAGAAAAGACCAAAGGGCCTTTTCCTTTGTTCTGAGGAAGATGAATAGCCAAAAGACTACCCCCAGTGGATTGTGCAGGAGCAGCAGGGTGTTGGAGATGAGCAGCACTCTTTCCCTTATTGTGAGAAGAAGAAAGATTAGCCAATGGGCTGTCTTTCTTATATTGTGCAGACACAGTTTGCGTATGAATGGATGGCACACTGGCAGGTTACACAGGAAAGTCTTTGGCAGATGACTTTCTGGTTCTGGCCACAGACACTGTGGTTTGCGCATCAGGAATTCTGGCCACTGAGTGTTTGGGGTGCACTCTAGTTGCTGGAGTGTTGGTTTGTGCGGGAAGATTGGTAGCCAACTGCGCCAGAGGCAGAGGAGTATTGCCCCTTGATAGGGCAACATATGAAGTCTCTTGTGTACTGGCAACAGCAGATTGTGCATGAGTAGTTGAGACAGATTGTGCAACAATCTTAGTGGCAGCAACTGTAGACTGTGCAGCAGATTATGCAACAGGCTTCTTGGCAGACTGCACAGCAGTCTTGCTGGCAGAGTTAATGGACTGCACAGTAGTCTTGGAGACCCACACTGGGCGCACTTTGCTCGTGGCAGAAGTGGTTGCAGTGCGAGGAGTGGTCTTAGAGTCGATCATGGCTTCATAGGCTGTCTGGTTGACCTTTATAACCAGCGTCTTCTGCATCTTCCCGATAGACGCTACGTCACATTGAGTTGTCACTTCCTCGTCGGAGGAGAAAGTCGTCCTCAGCAGAGTCGCCATTTTGTTTGCAAAAACAAAAGTATGAAACTTTATTGATACAAACTTTGTAAAGATTACAAGAATTCTGGGAAAGTACAACTGTAGGAATCCAATCTAGAAGACGATTGCTTTATCCCTTGGACGATGTGAACTTTGAAGACGGTAGCCTCTGAAGTTGAAGGCAAAAGCCTCGGAAGAATGCAGCAGCACTTGGGCAAGAACTCCTGAACTCTCTGATATTTCTGAACTTTTATGTCTGATCTTTCTATCTGATCCCCTTGAATGAAGACTTGAAACTCTATTTATAGAGTTCTGGAAATAACTAATTTTTAGTTATTCTGAATGGCGTAAGTTGGATTGCGCAGGAACTGGATTGTGCAGCATCAGATTGCGCAGGCACTCGTCTGGTCATGGGCCAACTGTCTTGGACACATGGCATCATTTGATTGAAATGCGCATGATCGTGTGAAGACGGTTGCTACGTAACGAGCAATTGATGGCATGAATGCCATATGTACTTTTGTCAATTGTCAGGATGAAGTACGCCACATGAATTGCGCTGACTTCAGATTGTGCTGAAATGGATTGCGCAGACACTGGATTGTGCAGGCACTGGATTGTGCTGCATGTACAACTGTCCTCGAGCGCTGTGCGGCGCAATAAACGAATAGTCTCGTTCTTTGTGCTGTCAGCTGTCAGAAAGATTTGATTTTGTCAGATAATGATGACATTGCCACGTTAGCCTGTACAGTTGAAAGTGTGTGCAGTCCGGTGTGCGCAATCGAAATGATGCACAATCTGATGTCTGCGCAGTTCATTTGAAAGTTGTATTTCTTGATTTTTTGACTTTGTTGATAGGTACAACTTGATTTTTTAGGACCTACAATAAGGACTGCTGGAAACACGAATACTGATATTGTATTTGGAAACTGTTTATATGACTGTATATTGTGTGTATAACTGTCGACAGGGATGTGGAGTGCAGGAAACACAAATACTGACATGCAATATTGTATTTAGCGACAGAATGACGACGGAACAGCGACAGAAAACCTGGAACATTGTAGGCTAGCGACGGAACAGCGATAATTTTTTCGTCGCTACATGCCTAGAAAATTTACTTTACAGGCTACCGACAGAATAGCGACTGTAGTTTCCATCGCTAATGTTCTAGAAAATATTATATTCCAGTATAGCGATTGAATAGCGACGTAAGTTTTACTTACTATTCCGTCGCTATGTTCCTGTCCGACACAAAAAGCGTATCGGAAACATCTTAGCGAAGTAACTTTTCGTCGCTAGCCCGTCGCTACTCTCATGCTGAATTACGCCGCTGCGACGTCGGTAGTTCGTCGGTAACTATAGTGACAGAGTTTTCGTCGCTATTACGTCGCATTTTCCAATAAATAGCTTGTCGCTAAATGTGTCACTAATCAGTCGCTATTTCCGACAAACTAGCGACACGTGATTTTCCGACAAACCATTTCCGTCGCTGATATGTCGCTATTTGGCTTTAGCGACGAAAAAATGACTTTTAGCGACGGATCCTGCCGTCGCTAAAAGCCTTTTTTGTAGTGTAGAAAACTAATTCAAAAATGTTAGGTCTTCTTATCAAAGTTTATTTCTTTCCTTTTAAAGCCTTATCACAGTGTTCACTGACAACCGTAAGGTTTAAAGAAAAGAAACGCTTTGAGAGAGACATTCAATATGCATGACTTCTCCCATGCAAAGAGTTACTGTTGTAGACAGTAAGTAACTTGAATAAGAAGATAATAATATAAAGCTCAAAATCATTGAATATTACACAAGCTAAAGACGAAATCACAAGACCATAATATTCAATGAGTAGTCACAATATCAAATCAAGTTTAAATATAGAATAGAATGATAGAAAAATAAATATATCAAAAGATGACAAACATTAATCTATGAAGATCAATATATGTTACCTTTTGTAAAATTAAATCATTAAATAATATTATCTATCGAATCTGAAATCCAAAATACATCACATAACAATTGCAACTAGATCTCAATAAATCTTTAGTTTATAAAGCGTTGATCAATCTTGGGTTAGCTGTAGGAATACTGTCCCAGCTAACGGAGGTTCACCAGAGAAAACTTAAGTATCGCTTCGCTTCGACCGTAGTCGTGGTGACAGACAGACCCTTTGTAGGCTTGTACCCAAAACAAATCTCTTCTTTAATAACCGAAGATTTAAGAAGCATTAGTGCAATATGAAAAAAATTTATATTCTATGGATTTAAAAAAACCTTAGAACAATGTAGCATACAACATTAGATGTATCAATTACATTTATCCATGTGTGCTACAGAATCATTAGGTCACAATAAAATATAAAATATTTGTAAATCAAAATATAAGGCCTAGATACGTTGATGTATTCTGGAACCTAGGGGACTGAATTCAGTACCTTGGATCCAGAACTAGACGATAGTTGCAAGTAGACCTTAATAAATCTTAAGTCTATAAAGTATTGATCACTTTGGGTTAGCTGTAGGGCCCGGTTCCCAGCTAGCGGTAGTCCAAAGACTAGTACACCGTGTCGCTTCAGGCTATTTACACCTGTATGACAGAAGGACCCTTTCGGCTTGTTCCCAAAATAATTTCTACTCTTAAGAACTTAGATTCAAAGGAATATATGCAGTATCATCGAACATCATCGAAATCCAGAATCCCTAAAAGTAAATTAAGTAAATACCCAAAGAATGGTTTTTCAAGATCAAGAAAAAAATTAAATAAGAGTCATGTATCCAAAATGTCAACCAAAAAGCCAAGAAAAAACATAATTAAAAGAGGCTTTGAGGAAGAAGCTAATAAGAGATGAACATAAATTTGTTCAAAGTAATCAATAGCTAAAGTATACGTTAAGCACAAGTTTGAAACTACTTTTTAAAATAATATAGAACTTGAACTTAACTCATATATCTCCATAAATATATTTATACAAAAATATAAGAAACATATGAGCAATATATAAATGAAAATGAATTATGTACCCTTAATAAGAATAAGAAAATATCACAAGATAAAAAATATGCATAAATATGCTTTGTCAGACAAAGATGTAATTGATTCATAAGAAGTTAATTACAATAAAATTTGAGAATCAATAGTGAATATATTATGCAAGCACAAGGTTAACATAAAAGTATATGTATATACTTTTCAAGTAAATAGAAGACTTGTGCTAAACATACATACTCACAAAATACTGATCAAAGTAAAAACGATATGCTAAAGACAAATCGGTAAGAAGTGACCATTAAAAAAATATTAAAGACGAAGAGTCAAAAACATATTCACCAAAAAAAAGCTCATATGCATGCTTCAAGAATAAAGATTAAAAGTAAAGAGCATACATAGACAAATGTGTCATACTAGTAGAAAATAATATACTATATAGTGTGACCTAATCATTTAAGCTAAACAACTAGTCAAGCTAGGATTATGTCTCACATTGATCTAAAATAATAAACACTTAAAAAAGATATAAATGAGAGCTAATAGCAAGACATCAAAAAGAACATGCTAGATATTAAGAACTATTTAGAAAGCATGTTACCGAAATAGTTCTAGTGACCACACTTCTGTTGGTGCAATTGCATGAAAGATGACCTTTGTGGCTTTGCAATCACCAACATGTTCCATGGTTCTATTTGATATGAGAAGCTTCACCTGCAATACTAGGTGAAGACTTTGGTATCCAATACTTGGATCCATATTTGTTAGTTTTGGGAACCCATTTGCACAAGTTTATATCAACTAGTTTTCTAATCTGACAACGATTAGAAACATGTCCATTCAAACCACAATAATGACATAAAGTATTAATAGTGCTTTGTACAGCAGTATGAGAATGTGCAGTGGGATGACATGATGTGTGTGGATACTTGTAATAGAAATCATGGTTGTGTGAAGCTTTAGCTTTGCTTGCTTTCTTTTTAGATGATTTGTTGTGTGTGACTTTGTGATGTGCTAAGTGTCTTGTGTTAGACTGAGTCGTAGGTTGTACTACCTGCTTTCCCAGTCTAATCTCTAACTTTTTAGAGTTAGCACAGATCTCATCATATTTAGCAGAAAGAGCATCAATTCTACATGAAGTAATAGAATACTTCTTCTTTTCTGATTCTAATTCCTCCTTAAGTTTAGCATTTTTTGAGTGCTTTTCTCAATGCAATCAAGTGCCTCATGCAATCTAAACTTCAGTATAAAAATCTCAGTAGAATTATCAGAAGGAGAACTATTTCTAGCATCATTCAATAAGCAAGTAAGCTTTTTCATTCTCCCGCTTATAGGATAGAATATCCTTTCTAGCTTGCTTGTACTTATTTAATACTTCCTTGTGTTCTTCTAATAAATTACTGAAAGCATCAGATAACTCATCATAAGAAAATTCATTCTCCTCAAGAAGGGAATTATTTTGTACCTCGTTAGATAATGCCATTGAGCATAAATTTGCAGCTTTATGAGGTCTCTCTTCTTCTTCTTCTTCTTCTTCTTCTTCTTCTTCTTCTTCTTCTTCAGAATCTCTTGTTTCGCTTTCACAACACATGCTCGTGCTAGTGTACTTGTGAGACGATGATCTACCTTCATTTGATTGTTCATAGTGACTCTCCTTTCTAACAGTAGTACAATCTTCTTGGATGTGGCATATCTTCTTGCAATTGTCATATACAAGCTCTTCTTCGTATAAGGGATTGTGTTATACCTTAAATCCTGATTCTATCATGCACATATTTGCATCATTATGAAGACTATCCTCCTCTCTGGAGTTGGTAGCTTTTCTTTCATACCTGTACTCATAAGTAGCTTCAAAAACTTTCCAAATTTTATGAGATGTTGTGCAAGTAGTAATAAGATTAAATATATTTGTGTCTACAACACAGTAAAAGATATGCATAGCTTTTGTATCAGGGCTAGCTAACTTCTTCTCTCCTTCCGTGTAACTATAATAAGGCTTATTGATTATAGAGGAGTGAGAATAAAAGTGATAGTAGGCTTTTTTGTAGCCTATGACAACAATTGACCATAAGTCAAAATCTAGAGACTTCAGGTAGAAGCTCATCTGTGTCTTCCAATAACCATAGTTTGTTCCATCAAATAGTGGGAGTCTATTTGATGATTGCTCTTCAGTTGTGAAGTACATACTTACCATATGTGATACTGTGATCTATGTAACAACTGTAATAAATAAGAATATAATAGCAATGTTACCTCGCTTACCTGTATAACCCGCTTTGATACCAATTATAGGAGCAATTGGTATGAGCAATAATATCTATATACCAAGAACCCGCTCTGATACCAATTGTAGGACCGATTATAGGAACGAGTTGTAAAGCGTAATACTCTAGAGGGAGGGTGAATAGAGTAGGCAGCAGAAATTAACTAATTAAAAATGTTAGTAACAAGATCACATAATATATATATATATCACAGATATATAAATAAAAAGTAGAGAGTAGAGAGCAAACGCAAACACAACAATGTATACTGGTTTCCCTCTTGTGAGGACTAGTCCAATCGGAAGAACTCTAGCTTCTAGTTGAATCCACTATGGAAAATCACCACAAGTTTTCATCCGAAGTTCTTTCAACTTCTACAACGCGAGCTTTGATCCGAAGTACTCGACCAACTTCAATTGTGAAGTATCTTTCTTCAATCAAGCCTCTGATTACAATCACTTTGAAACTTTTAGACCATACCGCACTGACAAATCGACTAGAGGATTGTAACTGGCTTGGGATTTGAAAAGGAATACCTCAGAATACTTTGGAGGAAGTAGTAGGCTTATAGTGAAGAGATATGAAAGTGAATTGGTGTGTTGAAAAGATCGAAATCCTTCTCTATTTATAGTTTTTCTAAAGGCAGAATTCTGTAACTGCAGGAAGACCTTGTGTTCGCATGTAGTTCTGTCAGGTTTTTGCAAATTGGTTTTTGGGTTTTTTTTGAAAAGTCAAATAGTTAGAAAGTAGTTTGGGCTTTTGTAAGTAGGCTTATTTTTAAAATGAAAGGGTATTTTAAAAACGTTTCTTGGATAGCCTATTTGCCAGTATGATGTAGTGTACATCGTATTCCTAGATTCAATAAATATAAAAAATTATATTGATAAAATAGAAAAACCAAGAGCCCTTTGATGACGCCTTTCTTCAAATATTTGAGCAGACTTGAAAACACCTTTTTTTACTTGACGGCGACACCCCCGATGCGAGGCCCCGAATAGGTCGTTGGGCGGTTCAGAGAAATCTTCTTGTATAACACCGTCTTTGGCCCATTGCATATGTCCTGGTTTGACAAAGCTTGATCATGCTTACTGCATGTCTAAGAACATGTAAGACGAGCAAAATAATATGATACAAGCATAGCAATATGATATAGAATATTTGCGACAATGCTAAATTAAAGTAGTAACATGATAGTGATTACATGAATATTAGTGATGTCATTTTGTTAAACTTAATTGATTAGCCATATTCAAAAATATGATATAATCATTGGGCTAACATACTGAAGACAGAAGGCTTCTTTTGCATGGTTGGAGAAAATAATGGATCGTGATTCATAATCCAGTCTTCCCTTAAATTCTTCTTAGCACCTAGATCATTTCTTGAAATTTCTTGTTTTCTATTTTGAAACCTTAGTTGATATTCGAAACTTATTTCGAGATATTGTATCCTATTCGGATAACTTATTTCAGATCCACAATTCGATAATTGTTTGAAATCTACTATTCGATATTGTTTGCATATTCGTTATTCATGACTTTGTTTCCTAGTGTTGGCTCCTATTTGGAAATTTTGTTCCCTCATTAAACTTCGTATTAATTGAGATTTAGTTCCTATTCGAGATTTCATTTCGAAACCATGTTCCTCATTCGAAACCTTGTTTAAGCTTCGTCCTATTTAGGACATTGTTGAGGATTCCTTTGAAGGTTTTGAAGTTTTCTTTTCCTATTTTGGGATTGCGACTCATTCTCTATATGAGACTTGTTTTCCATTCATGATCTTGATTTTCTATTCGAGAGTTGGTTGCCCCTACTTTGTTTCAACCTTGTCTCCTATCCAAGATTTCGCTTGTTTCATGGATACTTGTTTTCTATTCACTTATTGATATTCTGCTCACTATTCGAACTTGCGCTACTCAAGATTTTATTCCTCCTCCAAATCTTATTTTGAAACCTTGTTCCCAATCAAAACTTTGTTTGAACCTTCATTTCTATGTGACGCTTGATCGAGATTCAGTCCCAAATTGAGACATTGTTTGAAGATTTTGTTTTCTATTTTACCTTGATTGGTTCTCTATTGAGGATCTATTCCTATTCATGATTTTATTTTATTTTGGATTGTTCTCTACTCGCGGCCTTATTTCAATCTTATTTGAGATTTTGCTTATTTCGTATTCACGATCCGGAACCTTGTTTCCTAATTGTTGAATGATACTCTATTCCATTCACTCTTCGTAACCTTGCTCCCTATTTGAGAATTTATTGAAGATTTTGTTTCCTATTTGCGACTTTGTTGATAGTTGATTACCTATCTAAGATTATGTTCCCTATTGAAACTTCTTTTTTATTTGGGGTATTGTTCGAGACTTTGTTGCCATTCGAGATTTGGTTAGACTTTGTTTTCTATGCAAAAAATTGTTCCTTACTTCGAGATTTTGTTTTCTATTTGATACCTTGCCTTCTTTTCACCTTTGAGATTTTGTTACCTATTTGGGGTTGGGTTCCTATATGAAACTAGATTGCCATTTGTGATTTCATCTACTATAATGATTTAGAAATCATCTTGAATTATCATAAACCCCTTGGAATTCCGATGGATAAGGTTGAGAGATTATTCGATGATCTACTAGGGCGTGTCAGTTGCGCACTACAGCCATTATCTGGATTACGGAGACTGAAAGTTCACTGCAGCCAGCAGCGTACTGGCGAGGCAGGAACTCTAACTTGAAGTGGTTCAGACATTCATAGATTTTTGGGTATTATTGAGACTTTGTCCCCAAATTCTTCGTATCTTGAACTCTTGAGTTGCTTCATTGATAATTATTGGAAAAATTGATAAAGTTGATAGAATATTCGATAACATGTAGATTTTGAGTCACGGAGCCGAAAGTTCACTGCAGCCAAATATACACTGGCGGGGCAGGAACTCTAAGTAAAGTGATTTCAAATATCTATATGTTTTCGAATACCTTCGAGATTATATCGCCTTTTCATATGATTATTGGTTTTCGAGAATCATAAATCCTTTCATGTTTTTCTTGATTGATACTAATACTTCCTGGGTACTTTCCATATGATTTCTCAAATCAGCCTTTGCAATTTCTTTTCTTGCATATATTGTCAGATAATTTGACTTTCTCAATAAATATACATTGATATATTTTGATTCCGTGTTATAGGATTTTATCGTACCTATACTCTGAACGTGTTTCGTCTAAACTACGATCATAATCATGCTTATCTAATCATGACTTTCATATCTTGTCTTTGTCCAATTGTGCTAAAATTTTGATTTTGATCTTGCTTTTGAAGTTTGTGCCTGAAGTAATTATTTGTTGTGATTATATTCTGATTGTGTCTAAGTAACTTAGATTCGGTATTCTACCAGGACTATGTCATTTTGTTTTTGATCGTACCTAAATCTGATTTGTCATAATCGTGCCAACTCGCTTTCTTTGATCATGCCTAAGTAATCTTATCGTGCCTCGATTACTTGATCATGACTAATTGATTTCATTAATCATGATTCTGATAATTTCTAGTTGTTCCCAGTAGTTGGACAAGTATTCCAAATCTTGATGATTTTCTTACCTGGCCAATGAGCATATTCACACTCATGCCTAACTGATTTTGAAATTCATGTTGTTCAGTATCGTTCCGTGATCTTCGAAATTTCGAGGACAAAATTTTGTAGGGGGAAGATTTGTAACCCCACTTTCTAGTTTTTTTTTAAAATTTTGGGTATTCTAATTTGTTTAGTATTCTTTTTAGTTGTATTTTGTAACAATTATGTTTGAGAAGTTTTATTATCATGCTAGTTAGTTGGTTAGTTAATTTGTTATAACTAATTGGAGTGGAGAGGGTTGTAACTAATTGAGTGGTCCCCAATTGATATAACTAATTTTTCTAACAACCTAACAAATTCTCTAACAGAATTTTGGATAAATGTGTAAATATTTATTGAGCGGGGGGGACCTTTGTGCAATTTTCTATTTTCCTGGCTGTCTATTTAAAGATTAGAGGAGAAAGAAATCCCAAACTTTCCAAAGCTCTGAATCTCAGAGTTTGTCCCCAATTCTTCCTCACCCCAACCACTGCCGACCTAACCCTAACCCTAACCCTAGCATTCATGGTGTCGGTGGCGGCGAAGCGTATCCACGCCGGTGATTGAAGGAGAACTCTCACCGAGGCTCTCCGTGGTGGCGACCTTGCCCGTGTTCCTTCTCGACAACACTGAACGGGATAGAGACAACGATTATTCGTCTTCGTCGACGAAGTTTCCGGCGAGCAAGCTCCTCCCGATAACACCGCGGTGTTTCCTCCTCGTGTCCGAGCTTTTTCGACCTAGGGATTCGACACTGGGTAAGTATTTTGATATTCCAAGTTCTGGAACCTGTAGATTTCGTCTTGATTCATTCAATTTTCTCTAGGTCAGTTGAGCCTGGGTTGATCGGTCGGACTAAGTGTTCCTCTCATTCGAAAGTTATTCGGATCTGGTGAGAACCTTGAATTGGTTTCCTTTTTGTGCGTGTTCTTCTATTTTGGGATTCTTGATCAAAAAATCCATGGTGGGATTTGTTTCTAAATTGAAATTGAGGATTGCATGTGGGTTAATTTGTGATCGAGCCGATAATTGGGAACGGTGAGTGGTCGATCTGAAGATTTCCATTCTTGAGCTGTCAGAGTATTCTTTCTTATTTTTAGCACGATTTGTCTGTTATCGATTGCAGAGGAACCATAGGCCGTTTGCAATTGAAGTTTGGAGATCGAACGCTCGATCTGATCCCTTGGCCACACACGGACTCGTGTCAGTGGTTCTTCTTCAGGTATATGCACTCTTCTCCTTGATTTAGTTTTCCATGTCGAATTCGTTACGAGTTGTTCGGCTTTGTGTACTCAATGTTAGGATCTGTAGATTGGGTGGCATGTTGCTGTATTGTGTATAGGGGAATGTTGTGTTCGTGTTCGTGTGCGTGCGTGATCGAAGCTGGCTTGAGTTTAGATAGATGTTCATGTCCGTTTCTTTTGGTGTGGTTCATGTCCAAGACTTGGTATCGTTCGTGTCGCATTCGTGTGTGACAGTTCGTGTCAGTGTGGCGTGTCAGGGATAGGATGGGATTTGGCAACCTGGAAGTAGTCTAATTGATTTTGGTCGAGCTTTTGGTTTGGTCTTTTTGGAAGAGTTGGTTGTGTATCTATTTTTTAATAAAGCTTTGTTGTATAATTGAGATGTTATTTGATTTTACTGTTTAATTTGAGATGTCTTTATATACTATTTGGTGAAACCTTCTTTTAGTATGCTAAATTTGTGAAGGGGGAACATGGCCATTGGATATGTATTATTCAGAATTTTAAACCTTAAGAATTGGTCCAGGTTGCATGGCTGATTGAAATTATATGCTAATCTTGTTTGCAGGCAAGGTTGGATGACGGGAAGTTAACTAAGTTAACTTGAGTTATGTATAATTGGTACCTTGCCAGTCCTGGGAGCCGGGGTGGTAGTTGTCTAGGCTAATTTTATTCAAGCAATTTATATAGCTGTTATTAAAAGCAAATTGTTGATTACTCTATATTTTGATTTGGACAGTATAATTCCTAACTGAGTTATGATCTTCAGTTGCATACATTTGATAGATAAGTTGATGTATAATATTTCTAGGTATTTTCCAGTGGCTGATAACCGTTATATTAGTTTGAAGCTAGTGTTTCTTTGTTCCCGCCTATTTCTTCTAAATTTTTGAATGCAAGTAGCCAATAAATTCAAAACAGTACAACTAGTGTCTTTGCTCTTCTTTGGGGTTCAGAGGCCAATTGGCATTCAAGAAGATTTTGTGTTGGCCCTGTAGATTTTGTGTTCTTATGAATGAGTTCCATTTGGAGAACCCAATGACAACAAGCAAAGGCTATGGCTTTTGTTAAGAATTAAGTTGGGTTGCTATATATCAAGGAGTCTTGTTATGCTATTTAGTACAAGTGATAGATAGTTGTATTTTTGCCATCCCTTTGTCATTATAGATAAGTATAACTTAATAATTAGTGATATTATGAATACCCTATAGATAATTATGGTTAGAGAAAAATAACTAGTTGATAATCGTATAAAAAATTAACCAACTTGTACCTATTAAATCAGGTGGACCTACAGATCTACTTCATTTTCTTGATCACCCTGAGCAAGGCAAGTACTTTCTATGGTTTTGTGCATTTACATATCTCGTACTTCTCTAGATGACACGATGTGACACGATATCTTGTACCCTTGTACTTCCTGTTCTTGTTCTTACTTGTGTTAAGGAGGGGAAATATACTAGCTATGTGACCAAACCCTGATTCTAATATTCATGTAGATAGCTTAGGCTTCGCATCGTGCACGCGGGTCCTAAGTCGTACCGATATTCATGTACTCATGTACATATTCCTATACTCACCCCAGCCGGTCACATAGGCTAGTTGTATTTCAAACATTATGCATATGTAATGTCTTGTACTTCAGATTCATGGTTTACATTCCTGTACTTTATTTCCTGTACCTTTATGTTCTTTTTCTTTATTTTATATTTTATGTTCTCCTATACACATTTTCATATCATGATGTTCTTGTTCATTACCTACAACTGTACTTTGCTCCGCTCCTGACTGGATATATTGCAGGTGTACTTGCAAGATATTGTTCTACCTTTTGGGCCAGAGCCCTGGATCTTAGCTGAGCATGATGGAGACATGACTTAGCTAGAGGCTTCATGTTTAGACTGTTTAGCTTTATTCCTAGATATTATTTTTAGAGTTCATAGTATATTTTATTCCTGTTGACTCTGGTACCTTTATGTTATATGGATTTGTGGATTATGGTGATCATTCTGGGAACGTTTTATAGATGCTGTGATTGTGCACATTCATGTTTATCTGGTTAGATTTCCCTAGCTTGGTACAGCTTACTTCGACATGTCTAACGACGAAGGCTGGACGTGTCCGACTCATGTCCGATTATTCGGGAGCAGGTCGTGACACTAAGGGTCTGACCTCGTAATGTCTTCTCGCTATAGTCAAGAATCCCAACTGGCTGTTCCTCATAAGATAAAGTTGGCCCCACAATAATTTCAAAATAATCAAGCATATGACTAGAGTCTGCCACATACTTTCTCAACTACGACACATAGAACATGTCATGCACACCCTCTAGTGATGGAGATAATGCAAGACGATAGGCCACTTCTCCTACTCTCTCAAGAATATCGAAAGGACTGATGTACCTTGGGCTTAGTTTTCCCTTGCTGCCAACCGGATGGTACCTCGAGTTGGTGATATCCACAAGAATACATGGTCGCCTTCCTTGAACTCCAGAGGCCGACGATCTGTATATGTCCAATGCTTATGCCTGTCTTGAGTTGCCTGAAGATACTTCTGAATCTGCTTCACCTTCTCCATGGTCTGTGTTACTAGCTCTGGTCCAAGAATCTGATGCTCTCCCACGTCACTCCAACAAATAGGCGATCTGCACTTCCTTTCATATAATGCCTCAAAAGGCACCATCTGGATACTTGCTTGGTAGCTATTATTGTAAGAAAATTCCACCAAGGGCAAGTGATCCTCCCAAGATCCTCCGAAATCCAGCATACAAGCTCTCAACATGTCCTCGAGCATCTGAATCGTGCGTCCCGACTGTCCATCAGTCTGAGGGTGGTATGCTACATTAAAACTGGCAATTAGCAACTGTTTTGAGCCGTTGCAACATAACATTGCAACATTTAGCAGCCGTTGCAAATAGTAGCGTTACATAATATTTGCAACGACCTCAATGTGTTGCTAATGAAATTTGGAACGGTTTTCGTGATCAAATCTGTTCTCTTTGGACATTAGCAACAACATAAAACCTTTGCAAGCCAATATAACAACAGTTTTATACCGTTGCTAGCAATGTGTAGTAACAATTAAAAAATGTTGCAAATATCAAATTTGCAACAACTTATATTTGTTGCAAACATTTGTAACGAATGATGTTTGCAACCAATTTAGCAACTGTTTTTAGATATTGTTTCAATTTGCAACACTTCAATGTTGTAGAACGTTTGTATCATCTTAGAGCTATTGCAAAATTGCTTGCTATACCAAAAAAAATAGAAATAGAAACCTGTACAACAGAAATTTCCAAACAAGCAAATACTTCTGAAAGTAATATCAAATCACTTTTGTAAATATTTCATTCTAGAGAATTTTTCTGTACAAGATGACACTTCCAAAAGAAAAATATTTCGTATCCAGTAGAACATGTATCATCATATTGCAAGATAAATAATATCAAACTAAGAAAATGCTTCTTAGCCTATCATAAGCAATATCATCAATAATCTTGAGAATAGGTGGGAGCTGCTCTAGTTAACATACACAGTAAAACATACAACCAGTACTAGTAAAACACAAACATAGACATGACTTGCAAGTAAAACACAAACATATTTATGTGCCCTTCCTGCACCACCTGTTGAAGCGTTACTAAAATTCTTAGACTAGGCTACACACCATTTGGGCTCAGTTATTTGTTGATATCCAGTATTGGAGCTTCACTGAAATTCTTAGCATTAACAGTGTTCCAATATAGGCCAGTATCGGAACTGCATACCTCAATATCAGAGTTGCATTTAGCATTAGCCTCTATCAGAGCTGCATTATTCCCATAACCATCTTTACATTGCTTATCACCAGCATTGGCCAGCATTGTCACCGGAACAAGCTTTCAAGATTGCTCGTCATCAGAACCAAGTATCAGAACTGTTAGCAAGCAGGAAGCCCCACTGGATAACTCAAGTAGAGAAATACTAGATATAATCATAGTATATTCGAGCAATAGAAAACATCATAGCCCGGGTGTAGCTCCAAAACAAACATCCTACAGTCAGCATGTTACATACAATTGGCCTAAGCCTGTATCCAGCTATAAAAAAGCTCAAGTATCAGAGTTGAAATCCCCCCACAGACTGAAGAACTTACCTCTAAATAGATTAATTCACCTTGTCCTTTATCTCAATTGCAGTCGTATACCTCATATGAAGTATAAAATGAAGGTTAATTTTTTTATACCCACACACACAAAATGGAAAGAAAACAATATTACTTACCAGGGGTTGAAAATCCCTCGACTGGCTACTTGAATCTACTTGAATCGATTAAGATCGTCTTCACGAAATTAAATACACAACATCGTAGCAACTTGCAGAAGATTGGCTTTATTGTCCTCCATGAAAAGAAAAAGCCTCTGCAAGCTTGAGATTCTGAATTTACAACTGAGGCAGACACTCATGGAATCAATTAAATACAACATATGCATTATGAAACATATTACTACCAAGGGATGATTCAACAACTATTTTGCATGTAGCAAAAGAACTCAAATCAAATTACCATATAAACGGATGAATGACTTCCTATTTATGAATGTAAGAAAATTGAAAGAACCAATAAGAATATCATGTAAAAAAAATTGGATATTACAAAATATAATATGGTAAGCAGCAGAGTATATAAACATAAACACAAAGGCACCTAAAACCAAAACCTGTACCAAAATAGGAATGCCATAAAAAATTTCAGAGAGATGACTAATAATTGAGAAGGCAGAAAAAATGACCAATTATTTTTCATAAATTTAAACCAAAACCTGTACCTAAAACCAAAACATGTGTCAACAGAGCATAGAGACAAGACTAATATATATGTATATAAGAAGGGAAATTCATACCAGATTATGTATGACCGAGTTATATAAGAACCATAGGCTTTATCACCTACGATTGCTATATCATGATGGAGACCCTTAGTCTACAAAGCTACTGAAGAAGTGTTAGACTATGCTACACACCATATGGGCTCAGTCATTTGGTGATATCCAATATTGGGGATTCACTGAAATTCTTAGCATTAGCAGGGTTCCAATATAGGTCAGTATCGGAACTGCATTCGGCCTTTGCCTATATAAGAGTTGCATTATTGCCATAACCATCTTTACATTGTTCATCACCTACATTGGCTAGCATTGTCACCAGAATAAGCTCTCTAGATTCCTCATCATCAAAACTAAGTATCGGAACAGTTAGCAAGCAGAAAGTCCTACTAGATAGCTCAAGTACTCAAGTACTAGATATAATCATAGTATATTCGAGCAACATAAGACATCATAGCCCGGGTGAAGCTCCAAAACAAACATCCTACAGTCAGCTAGTTACTTACAATTGTTAGTTAGGTGAGGCCTATCCAACAATAAAAAGGCTCAAGTATTAGACTGAAGAACTTACGCCAAGAACTTACCTCTAATTTAGATGAATTCACCTAGTGATCCTTTATCTCAATTACACTCGTGTACCTCGTATGAAGTACAAAATGAAGGTGAATTTTTGTTACACACACACACACAAAATGGAAAGAAAAATAACAGTACTTACCAGGGGTTGAAATCCCCCCGGCTGGCTACTTGAATATACTTGAATTGGTTAAAAGCATCTCACCTATGTCCCTTGCATTAAAAAACCAAACAACCACATAGAAAGAATATGGATTATAAAAAATAAGGGAAATAAAAATACTTTTAATTATAAGACATGTCAGTGGTGTTCACAAAAATATTAAAAATAACAATCGAGATACTTGTAATTGTTCACATGTAGGCAAAAGGCAAAATGGCTTCAATAAAGAAGTGGATCTCTAGAAAAGTATATCTCTTAGCTAAGCATATCTAACACGTAACTTAGGATTCACTACAAACCCTCCAATTCAAACTTCTCCAAAGGTCTCTACAAAATAATGGTTAGCTCTTATAGTCTTTTCATTTTGCAAGAGGATATTATCTAGCACCACCTTTATATTTGAGGGCAATATAGGACGTCCATGTGCTATTTGGGAACTATCACCTTTACATGTTATACCAGTAGCAATGACATCACCCTCAATGTTCACTAATGAACATGGCATATCACGAGCAACTTCTGATTCAGATAAACTTTTATCCATCGTGTTCGAGGAAACAACTATTGTTGGTAGTATAGATTTGATTTCATTCACCGCTTCACACAACGCTTCAATACTCCCAACTATAATTTTCATTGTATTATCCATCTTAGCTCTCCATTCTCCATCCTTAGAATGAGTTGAATTTAATATGGAAAGTGCAGGAACAGAAGCATTTATTTGTGTTAGAGAAACAACACCAATAGCACAAGCTCTCCCCCGCGAATCCATACCAAACACTTGAGACAATGGATCTGTGTCCAATGATAGATCATCTGTATCCTTACTTTCATTAATAGTTTCTTTCACCTTGTTAATCTTTTCCTGTAATGTCAATTCATAACATAGAATAATAAATTGAATGTTCAATATCAAAAATGCTACTGTATCAGCCAGTAATAAATTTAATGTTCAATATCAATAATGGCAATAAAGAGACTTTTACTCACTAAGTATGAAATTGCGCTAAGTAAAACTTTTCCATTAGTTTGTGTATGAGCTTTTACCCATACCTGGGTGCGCGTCACTTTTTCTCCAGGATTAGCTTTTTTCTACAATTTCAAAGGTAGTAGTTATCATAAAATACTAATACTAATGTTTAGTAATGCTACTTTATTATGTAACTAAACAAACTTACCAATTCAGCCTCTACCCTAGCATAGCTCTTGCGCCCGGTCGTATGAGTATAAGTGTATGCTTTTTTAATTCTTTTGTTCACAACACTTCTTCTTGCTACCCCTTCGGCTCCTTCATTCACACAAAACATTTCCCAATCCTCAGATTTAACGTTTGGAGGAGTATGTTTCTTCCTTTCATCGTCAGTAGGATATTTGTCATAAAATTTAGTACGTAATTCACACTTGAATCTCCGCCATGGATATGCCATTTGTTTCATGATACTTGTCTTGGAAAATGATGGTAAATCATAAGATTTCTATAAAACAAACTCACAATCAGTTACTAAAAACTAAAAACAAACTATATATATATATATATATATACAAGAAGGACAAATAAATTGGAGTAATTGTAAGTGAAAGTCACATATTTCTAATATATCTTCAGTTCATCCCAAAGATCGTCCTTATATTTTTTGGGACTAGTTTCCAATTTTTAAAGGAAATGGGCACGTGAGTTCGAACCAACGTTCCCTTCCGATGGCCAAGCTTTGTGGAGTTATCTAATATGGGAAGCCCATATTCATTTATCGCTACTTCTGCCATTGTACCCTACAATAGTATATGCAACGAATGGGAAGCATAAGCAATAATTTAGAAAGCAGAAAGCTCCACAATTGTATGAATCTAAAGTTAACATATACATTTGATAAGGCTTTCTAATTTTTTATTGTCGCTAAAAGCGGATTGATAAATGACAGGGAACTCAATATCATCCACTCTTGTAGTCAATTGTTTCGGTGTATGCAAGATTGCAGACCATCCTGGATTTGAAGGATCGTTTGAGTAGAACACTTGGGTCGCTTCAGATGATAGGATGAATGGCTCATCCTCAACTTTATCCATGCTTTTCAACTTTGTCAAATTAACTATTATCAAGTTTGAAATATGATCAATTTTGCAACCATTTGCCTTATCCTCAACCTTCACCCAGTCACAGTAAAATATTATTTGTTGGAAGTCAATGTAATCCAACTCTATTATTTGTTTTATGATTCCATAATATGTAGTATCTGCTTCCTTGTATTTTTTTGTCCGTGGACTTCGCCCTATTTTTTGTAATTGCCCTCATTGGCACACCGCTATCTTACATAACCAAGCGTGCCTCATACTTTCATGGAGAGAAAACAAAGCCATTCACTTGGTATTTTGTATATGAACGTGCCTTGAACTTAGGCCCATGCACTAGTCGCCAAAGTGTTGTGTCAACATCATTGGTCTTTACCAACTGTAAAAAAGAACATGTGTAATCAGTTGCAACATCAAGGCTGCAAGTCATTTTATAAGAACCCAAATTCAAGATAACATAATACCTCATCACGCAACCATATGAGAAAACTCTTCACAGTTTTCTCATATGAACTTCGCTGCTTTCCTTGAAAATTAGAACTTTTAACATAAGAATCATATTTCCTACAATAAGTATAAGCATAAAAGAAACACTTAATTAATAATATAATCGGGCAATATGGTTGATTCTCATTAGAAAATGAAATGTACTAACCTTCGCCATTCATCTAATCCATCGTACTTATTAGTACCCACTGACGAACTTGTTCAAACTGCACTTGTGTTAAAGTAACATCCCTTCCATTATCTAGAGGTATCTCATCAACAAACTCATCATTTCATCTAAGAAGGCTTCTCGAGTATGTTTATAAGTATTTCACCTGCATTGGACATATACTCCATACAATATAGACTAGCTTATTGCAAGATATAGCCCTCTGCAATACACCCTTCAATGTACCTTTTATTACACACATACCCTTTGTATGTTTTCATTAACCTAAGATGTTAAACAATTATAAATAATGATGTAAGTCATAAATTATACACCAGAAAGTAAGTCAATTTTAGTTCTTTACCGTTCAAATTAAGGGATACATCCACCTATATCTGACCGAACCGCAAATCAAAGCTTCGTCAGCTAGATGCACCATAAGGTGAATACTAATAACAAAAAATAAAGGTGGAAAATGTTTCTCCAAAACACAAATTGCTTCTACCAAGCAGGCCTTTGCTTTTATAAGATGTTCCCTATTGATTACCTTCGCGCACAAGATATTGAAAAATAGACTTATCCGATGAATTACACTCCGCAAATCTTTATGTTGTGAATAAGCATTCTGAAGCAATAATGGAAGCAAGTTTTGCATGACCACATGGTAATCATGGGACTTAAAATTTCTTAATTCAGGAGGGTTAATGCTGAAATTATTGTATAGGTTGGAAGAGAAATTGGAAGGTACCTTTAAGTTTTTTAAAACAGTACAAAATATTTTTTTTCTTCTTTGCTTAAAGAAAAGGTTGCCATTGGTGTTGATTTTTTACTTGTCTCTGGATCTTCAAGCAACCACAACTTTCTTTTTAAACCAAGGGCCTCCAAATCCTTACGTGCATTGATGCCATCCTTTGACTTGTCTTTAGTACCCATGATTGTGTTTATAAGATGCTCAGTAACATTCTTCTCAACATGCATAACATCTATATTATGATAGATGCTATTTGCACTCCAATATGGCAAATCATAAAGGATGGATCTCCTAGACCATATTCTGTTGACAGAAGGAACCCCTCCTATGTTGGCATCGTCGTCATCATCGTCTTAAACACTATTTTTGCATTTTCGACCATGAACTGATGCCAATTTTCCTTTACCATGTTTTATGTTTATGTTGTCAACCTGTTGTTCAACTTGTAAACCAGTTAATGGCCATGGAGCTATACCATGCTCTACTCCTTTATTAAAATTTGTTTTATCGTCCCGAAACTTGTGTTTAGAGGGCAGGAACCTGCGATGTCCCATATAACAGATCTTCTTACTGAAAGGTAGATACTCAGAGCAAGTTCCCTCTCCACAAGTAGGACAAGCAAAGTAGCCATGGGTTATAATTCCTGATAAAGCCCCTAATGCAGGAAAATCATGAATCGCCCACAACAACCTTGCTTTCAGTACGAATTCACATTTAGTAAACGAGTCGTGTGTTGTCACTCATTCATGCCATAACTATTTTAATTCATCTACCAAAGGCTCTAGATAAACATCAATATGTCTTTACCAGGTGCTTTTGGACCCGATATCAACAATGTCAACATTAAAAACTCTCGCTTCATACACATAGAAGGCGAAAGATTGTACGGCACGACAATTACTGGCCAACAACTGTAATTGTTGCTGAGAGAGCCATATGGGTTAAACCCATCAGTTGATATTCCAAGTGTAACATTGTGTGGTTCACTGGCAAAATTTGGTGAGAAATTATTTGCAGTTTGCCAAACAGAAGAATCAACTGGATGACGCATAACATTTATATTGGACTTAGCTCGAGAATGCCAGGTCATTGCATTGGCTATCCATGGTATACTATAAAGTCTCTTCAGTCTTGTAATTAAAGAAAAATGCCTTAACGTCTTCTGAGGTACTTTTGTAGTTCGTTTCTCATCGTTGAATATTGTTTTATATCTAGACTCATTGCAAACTGGACAGCTCACATTGTTTGCATGATCCTTCCAATATAAAATGTAGTCATTTATGCATGCGTCATAGATTATATAATCCATACCTAGCTCTTCGATCATTTCTTTCATGTCAGGGTACTTTTTTGGTAATGTATTTCCTTCTGGAAGCAACTCCTTTATAAAATCTAAGAGTGCAATGACACCATTGTCTGAAAAACCATATTGTGTCTTTAAGTTATTCAATTTGACAATGTCATACAAGGTTGTATGTCCTTTAGGACATGAAGGGTATAGAGGTTCTCTTCCACTGGCATGTAAATATTCATATTTTTTACCTCCAGGGATTTGAGAATCGATGTTAACCCTACAATGTACCCCAACATTGTCACCTGACACTTCTTCTGTAGGATCAGCTATAGGATCAGTGAACTCACAATGATGAATTGCATACGCATCATTGACCAATTACTCCATCCTAGGATGATCAACCTCTTCGACATCGTCGACGATGTCCGTAGGTGGTTTTTCCTTTTCTGCCACTAGTTTTTCCCCATAAAAATGCCATATTGTATAGGAAGGATCAATGCCCTTACTAAGCAAATGATATGAAATATCATCAAGTGGTTTCAACCCTTTCCCATTCTTACAGTGCTTACGTGGACACGAAAATAAAGTATTTCCATCAGCATTTTTCACAACAAACTCCACAAAATTATTGACTCCTTCCAAGTATCGAGACGTTTTATGGTCAAAATCATTCATCCACTCTTTATCAATTTTAGAAGACATTATACTAAATGGCACAAGCGCTCCTACACAAAAAAAATTAATCATCTCGGAGTGACAATTTAAATATGGAGTAATTGAAAATGCTGGCAAGAAGAGGAATACTATAAAATATGAAATTACTTTATAGTCATGTCCTATTACTTACAGGAAAAAAGTAGAATAACATTGATGTGATAAAAAAAAACAATACCATTGATATCTAAGAAGCAAAATAAATGATATAAAATGAACAAAATAGAAATAGGAATAAATTTATGGTCATGTCATATTACTCAGAACGCGGATAAGGTAAAAGAGAAGGCATATAGGTCATCAATATGAACAATTAAGCATATAGTTATATTCGACATTGGAATCTTTAGTAACCCAAGTGACATCAGGATAATATGCTAAAAATATAAAAACAATTAGGATACCATGCTAAACAAAGACATAAATAATTACTAAGATTTGCTATATTATTATTATTATTATTATTATTATTATTATTATTATTATTATTATTATTATTATTATTATTATATTTATATATATATATATATATATATATATATATATATATATATATATATATATATATATATATAATACCAAGATATGTTATTTCTTGCTTATTTATTTTCTTGATAAAATCTTGACAGAAAAAAAAATACATACAAAATAAGGCAAGAAAATATCGAGAAGGCAGAAAAAAACAGCCAATTATTTTTTCTTAAAAAAAATTCTAACCATAGAGATGAGAGATTTGTAGGTCCTTCAAAATAAAAATCTTAGGATTTGTGTTCTTAGAAGATAATGCACACGTTAGAAATAATTATATCAACATGTTTAGACCGCTAAAAAACATGTGTTTTGGTATAGTGAAATTACCTAATCTTTAGAAACCCCAACTGAATGTTGCATTTACAAGTTAAATGTATTTAACTAATGAATTTTTTTTTAGAGATTAGATCTTTTTAATCCTATAATTAACTATTCCATGATTGAATCTGGTATAATTAACCCCAAATCATAAAATATTTACATGATATATGTTTTCTGTATAGAAATTCTAAAACTTTTATAGAAAAAATTCACATTAAAGCAATAGTCACCGATTGATAAAATCTTTGCAGAAAAAAAAATTACAGACAAAATATGGCAAAAAAACATTGAGATGGCAAAAAAACACATCCAATTATTTTTTTTCTTAAAAAAATCCTAACCAGGGAGATGAGAGATATGTAAAATAAAAAAATAACAATCTTAGGGTTTGTGTTCTTAGATGATTTAAGGCAGGAAAACATCTTATGCAAACAAATCCTCTTTGATCTCTCAAACAATAAAGAAAATAACATAAAATAATTTAATCCCCAAATATGTACTACTAAAATTAATCACCAAATACAAACCCTAGGCAGAATTTATACTAAAAAAAGTAGGGAAAATAAAATAATAAATTTTGAGAAAACAAGATACGAAAAAGTAGAAAAATTATACTCACATCCTGAGAAAAATTATACTCACATCTTCAAAAAAAAATTAGGATATAGATAGAGAGTAGAAAGTAAAATACAAAAGTAGAAAAATTATACCAACAACGAGAAAATCCTGAAACCACTGCGAGCATAAGAACTCCCAGAAGTTCTTTAGGCTGGATAAAGCCCACTAGAGAAGCACAAGGAAAGAGCCAAAGAGAAGCACAAGGAGAGGAGAGAGAGAGATCTCTCCGTTCTCTTTCTTAGGAGGAGCAAATTTTCTTCTGACCAAATTTCTTGGAATACTGAAAAGTGATCGGAGGTATAGTGAAAATAGTGGAGCGTGCGCAGACCAAAAAAATTAGAGGGCAGCTGGAGGAAAGCCCGCGCCCAAAAAAATGGAGGGATCAGTGAAAAGAAGAGTGACGTTGCAAGCATGGTAATGTACAAGTATGGGTTGTGGGTTCACATGTGATGTTGGGAACGCAACCCAACAATGGCCATTTGTTAATTTTGCTCTTCCTTTTATTTTTGTTAATGTTGCAATGAGTAGTTGCAACAGTTAAATTATATTGCAAAATTTGCAATACTTCACAAAATGTTGCTTAATTGGTTGCAACTTTTGAAACGTTTTGTAATCGTTGCAAGATTGCAACAATTAATAACAGTTGTATTTTAGGGTTACAAAAAGTACATTTTGGTGTAGCAGTACTGAACTTAAATCGAGTTCCCAGACTCTCCGGCATACTCCTCCAGAAATGCGATATAAATCGAGAATCATGATCTGACACAATGCTGACAGGTACAGCATGCAACTTCACAATCTACTTCATGTACAGGTTTGCCAATACCTCGGTAGACTGTCCTACTCGGAATGGCAAGAAATGTGCCGACTTGGTCAATCGATCTACAATCACCTAGACTGCGTCCTTTTCGCTGGGCTCCTCGAAAATCCAGAAACAGAGTCCATCGTGATATGTTCCCACTTCCACTCAATAATAGGAAGGGGCTATAGAAGTCCGGTTGATCTCTGATGCTCGGATTTGACTTGCTGTCAGACCAAGCATCTAGCAACAAATCGTACAATCTTCCTCTTCATTCCGTGCCACCATAAATGCTGCTTCAAATCTCGGTACATCTTCGTACCCCCGGGATGGATAGAGTAGATAGAACTATGCACTTCTTCCAATAATTCTTGTCGAAGCTCTCTATTTGGAACATATAAGCGCTCTCCGCACCTCAATGTTCCATCCTCGTGAATCTGTATAATGCCCCAGTCCCAATATACGTATGACTAGGAACGTAGACATGTCAGCCGTATAATAAATATACGTAAGCTGTAAAATGCAGTAAACCACAGCTAACTATTCTCATCCACAAAATAAAATCAAGCTTTTATAGAAATAAGTAAGAATTTGTCTGTTTACATGTAGTTGGGCGGAGAGAAATTCACTACCAACTAATAAAAAGAAAAGAGATACATGACATACGAAAGAATTGGCTAAAGTAGCAAGAAAGGTCCAAGCACTACACCAAAATAGCAAATTTAGAACACTAGGCATTTTTCAATCTGGAACACTTATTTTCCATACCTAGGTTCTGGAACTGAATAAAAGCGTTCCCGATCAAAAAAGCATTCCAAATATATTTTATGTTAATTTTCAAAAAAATAGTTTATTTAGATATACTTATATACCGTTCCAAACTCGTTACAAATCATACATGTGTATTTCACATGATAAGTGAGGAAAGCGTCCAACTAAAAAAATTCACTCCCCCCGAGCAAACATAAACCTAGTAACCTACATCCACCAAAAGAAATGTCAATATAAAGCCTAAAAAATCCTCTTCCTCTTAACCTTCCTCATCTCTGATGACTCCATCCACATATCCCTGCCTCCAATACAAGCATCGCTCCTCTGACTCGGGTGATAGCCAGCATCCTCCTCACAGTACCTCCGGTGAACTTCTACTCTAAAACCCTAAATTTGCCCTAATTTCGTTTTTGTGGATTCTTTTCTCTTATTTCTTCTTATGTTTAGTTTTTTTTCAGTTATAGGGATTTTGGTGAATATATGAAGGGATCTAGGTCGCCTGGAACCAGTGAAAATATTGTTCCATATAACAATTTGTAGTGGCAGCATGTGTTGAGATGTCAATGTTTTTTGTTGTTTCGTTTAAAGAAGGTATGGGAAGCTTGTTGGTTGCGACCATAAGCTATGCATGGCTTCTCACAACAAGGACTATGGTGTTATGGTTCTAGTTATGAATATAAGGAGAAACGAGATATGGAAGCACAAGCAGGCTTCTTGGCTTCTCGATCATTTTGGGATTGATGTTTCCTTGCTATTTTAATTGGATGATTCTTTATAACCATAAAACATTATTTTTGTCTGAATTGAAGGAGTTTGAACCAAATAGAGTTCGAAGTTGAAAATTTGGAGTCTATTCTAATACATATATTGGTGAGTCAAGCATAACACGATTGTGGGGTCTATTCTAATCGAACAAGTCTAAGACGAGTATCTTCTTTTTTATTAAGAGATAAAATGGCAGCAAAAAGTTACCATATATTTTATTTTGGGCATATTTTTTAGTTTGGAATTTTGTTTATTTTTCTGCATAATTGTCTCGTACCATCGGGACCTGGACAAGTACATACTGGACGTGCGTCGGTCGACAATGGTTCAGGCTTGAGGTACGACTATGGGAACTTCTATGCGTCTAAGTCATTCTTCGACGCCGGGAAGAAGAGGAGGGTAATGTGGGGGTGGACTAACGAGTCGGATAGTCGATAGGACAAAATTGATAAGGGTTGGGCTGGTATCCAGGTTGGTTAGCTAGCTAGCTACAATTACAACTTGTTATGATGTATGCCACACATGCAATGCCTGATATATTCTTGAGATTTTAATTTACAAATGGTTTCGAGGGCTGTGTGGCTCGATCCAGGTGGCAAACAACTCATCCAGTGGCCGATCGAAGAGCTCGAGAGGCTGAGAGGGATCCTAGTCTCAGTCAAAAACAAGATTCTAAGGTGTGGAGGCCTGGTTGAGATCTCTGGAATACTTACTTCACAGGCAAGTTCATGCATGCATGCATCCCTGTACACCTTAATAGTTTGAAGCTTTAAATGGATTGAGACAGCAAATTAAGGAGGACACGACACGAGATGTTGCACAAAATAGCAGTAGACATATATTTGTTTGATTGTGCAATATCTTCACATACAATGACTAATTAGTCAGTTTCTGCGTTCATCCTTGCATAATATTATTCTATTGTGTTTGAATTTTGAATGTTAGTTTGAGAAGTTGGATTTTGCTTCAAACTAAACTTTGCCTAGAAAAATTCGAGAGTAAACACCACACTGAGAGTAAACATCACAGGCACCAAAAGTCTCCAGTAAACATCATAGGCACCAAGGGATTCTCAAACATTGCAGGGGTGGAGTATTAAATAAGACTGTATATCATGAGATTCAAATGATCAAAAAAGCTAAATTTGTTTCAAGTGCATATGTTCCCTATCATCACAATACACAAGAAGTAACAAACTTTTGCACAATTTGTAGTCTAAAAATTATGGCTATATATTTTTCTTATCAGAGCACACCCCTTTTTAATGCTCTTTTTAAGTAAATATGTGCATCCATAGTGTATTCTAAATTATTTTTATCAATTCGTGTCAAGCTTATGACTAATTTTGCTAAACTCTACAAATGATGAAACTTTTCAATCATCCAATTATTATTTTTATAAATATAATAAGAGATGCATAGATAAACAGCATGCTTACCTGCATTTGTATTTCCTTTTATCAATTCGTCTACTGACTTCTCCTCGCACTGCTCCAAAATAAGTAAGAAATGCTAAAAGTAAAATCTAACTATTTTCTGATTACAGCTGACATCTATATCATAGTTTCTTTTTAGCTTGATATGTGTTGAAGTAATGTCTTATGCTGATTTCTAATGCCTATAAGAAGTATTTGTTCTATTTCTTCTATCACATACACTCTTATCGACTAACATCTCTAGCCAAATTGTCGTGGTTTCCATCATTATTCTTCTTACCTTGACATTTATATTTTGATTACTGATTCGCTACGAGACCATATGAAGTTTTAGTCGATTTAGGATATTGTTTTGGCATAGTGTACAGGGGACCCTGTAGAGGATTGTTTTAGCTTTCTATTTTATGTTTGGCAAGTAATAGTAGTATAGTACACTTGGCCAAATTGCCTCAGAAATTTGGGCGATATTCCAACTGGAACGAGGACCCACCTAAGAATCAAAAGGGTTTTCCAATCCAAAACAAGGCAACATTATGCTGAACACAGCAAGAAAATATGCAAAGTTGTGCTAAAGGCTGGTAGCCTCTTTAGATAAGAGATTCATCTTCTCCATTTTCACTCTAGATTCTCTTCTTTCAATTCTTTCCATCCATCTTTACCTTCCATCCCTCTTAATGATGTATCTTGTGATTCAAATCAAAAGTTTACCCCCCAATAACAATACTTCAATATCTAATTCTAAGAATAGTTTAGTCATTAATTAAACCCTATAATTCAATGATGTACCTCAAATCCTATATTTTTCTGAACTTTTGGTGTTATTTAGCACCTGAAACCTATTTTTCATCATTGGGAATATCTTTTTGTTTGCTAAAAATTGCTTGGAATTAGTTAGTTGGCTGGAAAATATTCCCCAGTTCTAAAAGATTTCCCTACATCTCTAAAAATTGATATCTGGCAACTTTGATTCACTTCAAAATTAAGCACATAAAGTATACTACGGAAATCATGACTACAATACATAACATGGCTCTACACATTGACAAAAGTAACAGAATCGGTAAATCAACATCTTATGCCCCATAGTTGTATTGGTATTAGTCACTAGACTGAGTATGTATATATGTGAATGCGATTAAAGGTGAGGCAACACAACCCACAACATTATTGATTATCAATGGCATACCTCAGCTACAACATCCAGTTGTAAATGAACAGGAATAGGAAGATCAAAAGTAGGTATTATCCCCGCCCTTTCCCGAGTTTTATGATCCAAAACATCCAGCTTAAATAAAAGTGCTTCCAACCTGCATTTGTTTACTATATGAGAATGACCAATACCACGAAGAAGAGGGTAGGGGAGAATATCAATACAGTCTACATAAAACTTATGTTGTTAATTCTTAATGGGAAATGAGACAATAAACGCAAAGAGGATTGAATTGACATTTCAAAATTATAAATTGTAGACAATACAATGTCAAAAATAAATTGTAAAGGTAAAACAAGACTCTTGTCTCTGAAGCTCTTTTCCCTCATCACCTCTTTCTCTTCTTCCATCTTCAAAACTCAACAGAAAGTAGAGAGACTATACTAGTATACCTTCTCTCTTGTTTCGTTAGTGTTATATATATATATATATATATATAATATATATATATTATATATATATATATATATCTATTTATATATATATATATATATATATATATATATATATATATATATATATATTAGCAGAGAGAGACTTATATAAATCAAGAAAAAAGACATGATGGTATAAATAACACGTACATAAGCGGACGACAGACACATATCTGAACAACTGCAAGAGCCTATCAACATATATAATTTTTTTCCATACCTGAAAATTGGAACACATCAAAAAAAATGATACATCTATGTCAAAAATAATATGGCGAGAGAGAGAGACAGAGACATAGAGAGAGAGACAGCGACAGAGATTTTGTTGTACATCTATATCAAAAATGATGCATCTATATCAAAAAAATGATACATCTACATCAAAAATTGAGGAATACTAAATTTGATGTACATTGATTTTCCTAATGTTATTCTTTGTTTGTGCATGTGTCTTATTATGTATTTGACTGCCTTTGTGCCTCATGTAATCTGTTTCCAACTTAATATTATAATTTTATTGATATAAAACTGGACAATCTCAAGTAATATGTGCTCCAGTTATTATCATTTTTATTTGGAACTAGACATGTTTGGTTGAGAAATGTATTTCTGAATAACTGAGTTTCAAATGTGTTTTGCTTTACTATTAAATATTGATAAGTTTATGACCTACTGTAAGTAACTGTTTTCGGATTCATTCATTTACTTGGAAGCCATTGTACGACTTTGCATTTAATAAACCTATCTTCCTCGTGAATTTTCATTTTTATCTTATAGAACTCAGGTTAATCCTTTTGATCTTAGTTATGTTCAGAAGACAACTATAATATGATCATCTTTTGATGTGGAATATATAATAAGTTTTTGAGATCAAGGAAGCATATGATGTAAGTATGGTATATTAAATTCCAGTTCGACGTGGGAGTAAGCATATGTTGTTTTACTTTTGCCTTGTAACTCTTTTTTAGTTCTTACTGTTATTAGCTTGTTTCCAAGGTAAAGCACAGTTCCAACTGCCCAACTGAGCTTAAGGGTTTGAGGGCAACTATTTATTTATTGATTTACAAGTATACTATATAAAACATATGTTTTTGCTAATAACATCACATCTTCATTCATCTAGCTCGAGTTGAGTTGTTTCTTTCACAAAATGAGTGTTCATGTTCTGTATCCTTATCGAATATAAATGCCACAACCTGTGACCTATGTGCACTTTGGGAGGATTGCTTTATTTGGAAAATTAGAGAACTATAATTTAGAAAATGATGATTATCTGTGGACTATCAGTTATGCAGAAGAGGTATGTTGTGTTTTCTTTGCCAGCAGATATATAGCATTGTTGACCCAGCACACTTTTCTCATATATTTTGGGAGAACGCCTTGCTCGTGTTTATTATTGTTTTAAAAGATTTTAGGAGTCTATGTCATTAGTTTTTGCAACTATCAGCTAACAAGATCGTGCAAGGTTCATGTCTTAAGTAGTTGATATTCGTAATTTATGTACTATAAATGGATTTCCTATTGCATATTCTAAATACTTGCTTTATTGTTCATATCTGATGCAGGAATTAGGAGGCTGCAAATTGACAAACACATATGTATCCTGCTTTTTACTGGACAAGGTTGCAGTTAGTTAGGCATTGACGCATGTAACAAAAGCTCTATTGAAGGTTTTATTGTTCATCCAAAAAATTTATTATCTGCTCAAGCATCATCAATTGTATGTTTTCCAATTATCTTCACGAGACTAATGTCATTTTGGGTTCCATCTACCAGATGGATAACTAGTAGTATGCTTGGTATGGTTCCATCATCAATTGCTTGGCTTAGCTATGCTTGGTATGGTTCTTGTAGTAGTAAATATGTTGCTTGATTTGCCCTTAAAGTTTGTATAATCTCTTCTCCACAGGATTCCAAGTATGCTATTCTTTGGGAGGGACACTGGATCTGGCATGGGCACCCTTCTCATCTCGAAGATTAAAGAAGAATATCGCATGTTGTTGACATTCTTTTTTTCCATTGCCCAAGGCCTGACATTGTCGGGGAGCCATGTACTGCAACCCTTTTTGTATATCAACTTGTTGAAAATGTGGACTAATGTATGGTCCTGGATAATGAGGCACTTTATGACATTTTTTTGGGAACACTCAAGCTGCCATTCCTACCTATAAGTTTCATGTTCTTGTATAGGTTGTTATAACTTAAATTATTATATTTTGTTTTTTTGTGTGTGGTATTATCCTATTTTAATAGATAATATCAACGCTGATACTTTGATATTATCATATCCAATAAATGCAAATATAACTCATGTTCTTTTTTCTCGAAACTATCGGTTTGCAATTTCAAACAATCTGGGACACTTTATATTATGAAATTGCCAAGTTTTGTAATTCATAGCATAAGTAGTTGTGCTGTAATATATTTTCTATATATTATTTGAAGCTATAGGATTGTAATTTCAAATATAACCTGGGCAATTAAATAAAAGATGCCAATAGTATTGTTCAAATAGGAACGCCTTTACACTACTCCAACAATGGAACACTTTCTAACCGTTATATTAAAGTGCTGTGAAAATTAATTTGATACACTATGTTTGGAATGCTTTATTGGTGTTCCAACATTGGAACACATTTAAACCGTTCCAATACACATTTCTTGGAACGCCTATTTTTCGTTCCGAGAAATTTGGCAGCCCACAAATAGGCACGGAATAAAGGCGTTCCGAAAATATTTTGGAACGCATTTTCTCCGTTCCAAAAAGACATTTTTGGTGTTGTGAAGGCATGTCATCTTCGAAGAAATTGATAAGACCACGACCTCGGCTAGAATACCTACGGAAGACATGAACACACACCTGGAGACATCACCAGGTCCTCAGAGGGACGTAACAAGATACAGAAAGAACATGCTAATATAAACTATCATAATAATAATAATAATATGCAAGACCCTCCTAGACACCAATATGCAAAAGGGAATGCTAAACATCTATTGTGCAATTTAGAGGACAACTTTCATGCGCATGGGTGGAATTTAGGGTACATGTACGTAACTGGCATCCAGTCATCTGTATCCGTCCGTAATGTCCAAGACGTCAGAGGGCATCTGCAAATATAAATCGCCATAGTTCTATTCGGAGACTGAGGTTTACCTGTTTAGGTTCCCATACGCACTAGCGACTGTCCTCCCCCAATGTCCCCAACTTTCCAAGTCGTGCCCATGGCTCGTCCAGTTTTGTAACTGCTTGAGTCTCTAAAACCCTAGTCATAGCAGTTACGAAGATCAACCGTCACACGACTTTAGAGATGGCCAATCAATATGTAAGCCGTGTCCCTAACAACATGTCTCAAACCGTATAGTATAAGTGCCATGGCCAACAGAGATATAAGAATATCCCACAATAGGAGGGTAGTCCACTACAACTAAGTCGATATGCAACAGATAAAAATAAAGCAAAAAAAATGACTAATAAAGACGCTTGCACCCAAGTGTGGCTTGGACGCGCAGTTTATAACAAATAAACTAACAAATACGAAACAAATAAATAAAAGTTGAAAATAATATAATAAGACAGTAAATTAGCAAGGTATACTTGCCTGGTAGTGGCGTCTAGTGTGCTGCGATGATCAATGTGGCACAAAGTTTGACTTTGGTGTTACAACTACGCAAAGAGGCCTCCGATGGTGGCACGGACTGGTCAATCGGGTCCAGAACGGTCAAGTTAGCTAGGGTCGACATAATGAAGTACAAATTTGGTGAGGGAACGAGAATAATGGATTTAGTCGCGGACGGAAGGATAATAGAAGAAATTTTGATAAATAAGAAAATATATATGATTTATGAATACTTATAGTCCTTGAAAAGGAAATATATTTTATCACCCAAAATTATTATTTTTAGGTGGTTAGTAAAAATCTCTTTATGTCAAAAACTATGCTTTGCTTAGAAAAATATTTTATATAACTTCTTGAAAATATATATATGATAATTTGAAAACCATATTTCGATTAGTTAAAAAACTTGTAGATAAATATTCTAAAAATATCATTTCAAACTATTTTTTAATTTATTAAATACTATAATAGTGGTTCGGATGCTAAAATACCACAAAGATAGTTTAATATATTAGGCTTTTGAAATTTAGTTCATAATTGCCTATAGGGTAAAACCCCCAAAAACATAGAGTTATTATGAAAAATGTTAATGTAAATACCAATCATAAAATATACTTTGTAATTACTAATGATAAGTATTATTGATATAATCATATATAAAATCCATACTAATGTATATACCTACTGCTACTCCATACTATCTTTTATAATAGAAACATATACATAGTATAGCACTAATATTATGCTATCACCCAAAGTTAACACTAACAATAAAAAATCAAATAAAACAAAATAATTGAAACTTTACAGCATAGCAGTGTTGTACTGCTGTTCTTTTTTTCCATAAGAAGGGTCAAAATAGCAAAATGGGGAGAATTGGTCGGGATGAGAAAAAGGAGGAGGGAGAAGACTCACTGTGGTGGATCTTCGGTGCTCTGGTCCGGGGCAAAGTGGTGGTAGCCGACGCTGGGGCGGCGGATAAGAAGTCGGGCGGCGAGCGGTGAGACGGAGGCAGAGAGAATCGAGTAGTACGGTGGTGCTGGCCGCGGCGGACGTGGGGGTATTGGTGGAGGCGCGGCCGACGAAAAGACGCGAAGGGAGAAGATGGGGCTCGGGTACAGCGGCAGCCTAACGGAGGGTGGAAGGGAGAGCTGTCGGAAGGGTTTTTGCTCAACTGGAGGTGGCATGGCGACGAACGCACGCGGCACTGCAAAATCCGCACGCCGCCTCGACGGGATGGCGGCGTGGCGCTGTAGATCGATGCATGCGACGGTGAATCGACGGAGGGCTGGGACTACTCCGGCGCGGGTGGAGAGAGGAAGACGCACGCGGAGGTGGGTCGGGCTCAGCGAGCGGCTGGGCGAGCGGAGGATTGGCTTGGTCGGATCTGGGAGTCGCAGGAGCTCTCATCGAGGGATCGGCACTACGGGGACGGCGTTCGTCGGCAGGCTGAGGTAAGGGTGGTGGTGGTGGTGGTTGTTGGTTTTGTTGTTGCTGTTGTTGCGTGGTGATGGGGTTTGGCGAATCGCCAGGTGTGGAAGCGGGTTTACTGGCTTCGGCCAATGGTGACGGTGGATAGATAGGTGGTGGTCGGGCTGCCGCGGCGGTGGCCGCGGTGGTCGTGTATGGGGGCATGGGAAATTTGGGGTGGCAATGGTGACTGGTAGTTCGGGTGGTGGTGATGATGGTGTCGGAGGGTGGAGGTGGTGAGCGTGGTGGGGGCACCGCAGGTGCGAGGAGGGTAGGAGGCCGGTGGTTCTGCCATGGTGGCGGGGCAGTGCTGGTTCCCGGCGGAGGTGAGGGGAAGCAGTGAGGGAGTCGGGGAAGGGGATCCAGGGGTGGTCCGTGGTGGCTCGGACCAAATTTAGCTAGGTTTAGGGTTAGGATTTTGTGATGTATCGTGTCAGGGTTGTCGACACGGAGGAGGAATAATGTATATGTAAGAAAAAATATATATGATGGAGGAAGGGAACACAGACACGATGCATGGACTTGGTGGAAACCTTTGTTGTGGATTTATAGGAGAAAGGAGCAAGGAGTCTCTCCTTATATAGGAAGTGGACTCCTGATAGATATGGAGTAGGAAATTTAAATCCCTTTTAGAATTCACTGCTTAAATTTAAATCAATCAATCTCAATCTAATCCAATTGAGTTCTATTAAATATTTAAATTAAACTATTTAAAATAAATAATAAATAAAATAAAATCACTTTAAATTATCACAATTAAATTCAAAATATCTTTTTATAAATAATAATTAATTAATTTCAAAAATCATAATAAATATTTAAGTATTAATAGAAAATAATTTCAAACTACATTTTTAATTAAATAGCATAATAAATTTCAAAAATGAGATTCATCCATAAATTTTATTTTATAAAATATTATTATTACTCGTACTTATATAAATAAATAAAAATAAATTGTAAGAAAAAAATTAAAGTTTGACAAAATATGTATTGTTATATTCTATACTTAGACAAGGGTAATTTCAAATAAATATATTTATTTATTTTCTAGATAAAGAAATCTATAAAATGTAAACTTTAGTATACAAAATATACTTCGCTATATGTATTCGCACTCGACGTACAAATACCAAAATAGCAAATTAATACCAAAAAAGTTTAAAAATTATAGTAAAATTTAGGGGTTTTACATCCTACCCAACTTACAAGAATTTCGTCCTCAAAATTAAGAATAAGTAGGGGATAAGAAGGCACAAGGGGTATATTGGTAATGACAATACGACAAGTCCTTGTGCGAGGCAAGAAACAACATAAACAAGCATTAGAAAATCGTGATTTAGTTATAAATCATGGACAGGGCTAATAAACGCAAAAGGAAAAGATTAAGGATTTTAAGTAGATCAAGATAAATAATTTAGAGACTTAAGATAGATGGTCCCTTGAGAAAAAGTTGTGTATTGGTCGTCTAGGTTGAGGGCAGGAAAATAGGAGAACGATTGGAATTATTCAAATGATTTAGGAGGTCACGGTAGTAGGTTTAGGATCGAGGAAAAAACAAGTAGTTTAAGACGAGGATATAGTCACATTGGTTGGTTAATGGCTAACTATCTTGGCAATAGATGGTGGGGCAACTAAGGGAATATCAAGTACGAGCGTTATCTTTCTAAAATAGGTGAAAGAAAGATGAATAAGAGTTCGAAGAAGATGTTATCGAATACGAATATGTGGTTCAAAGGCGATCGAATAATTCAACAAGAATTGCCAAGGCAGTCGCGGATGATATTCTAGAGAGCAAGCTTAACTATGTCTCCATCCACGTAGAACGATAGATAAAATGTGAACCAAAGTGCACGAGGTTGATCAGACCATCATGCACCAGTTCTGAGTAAACAATATGTTATTGAGTGCCCCCAATATCATATGTCTTGAACAAGCTCGATAAATGCTATGCTTGCAAAAATAGGCTATATTAGCAGTATTGGATAGGATAGTTAAAACTATGAGCACGAGAGTAGATGAAAAAGAAAAATATGAATAGTCCGAGTGCCATAAGGATCTAAGTCTTGTTTGTGCCTATACAATCATCCTACTATTTTATGGTCTAAGACTTGGCTAATGTCATAAGGGAGGTTAGGTCGTGAGGCCTTCTACCCAACTTACAAGAGTTAAGCTAAGGGTGTCTTGGGACATCCAACTAGTAGGGGTTATCTTCCTATCTAGCAAGTACGAAGAGAAGATAAGAATCATGATAGAAGGAATCAAGCAAGATGCAAATCACTGAGTCAAGCGAGAGTTCAAAAATAGAATCGAGGTAGGAGGTCAAGTGTGTGGATGAGATCCTAGACTCTAATCCTATACGCAGGCTTGCTTGGTACAGTAAAGTAACCAAACAATTTATCTTGACCTGCATGGGCCACCACAAAAATATGTAACGCCCAATCCCAATATACGTATGACTAGGAACGTAGATATGCCAGCCGTATGAAATATACGTAAGCTATAAAATACAGTAAACAACAGCTAACTATTCTCATCCATAAAATAAATTAAGCTTTTATAGAAATAAGTAAGAATTTGTCTATTTACATGTAGTTGGGCGGAGATAAATCTACTACCAACTAATAAAAAAAAAAGATACATGACATACGAAAGAATTGGCGAAAGTAGCAAGAAAGGTCCAAGGCACCCCATCTTCGAAGAAATTGAGAAGACCACGACCTCGGCTAGAATACCTGCGGAAGACATGAACACACACCTGGAGAGATCACCAGATCCTCAGAGGGATGTAACAAGATACAGAAAGAACATGCTAATATGAACTGTCATAATAATAATAATATGCAAGACCTCCTAGACACCAATATGCAAAAGGGAATACTAATCATCTATTGTGCAATTTAGAGGACAACTTTTATGCGCTTGGGTGGGATTTAGGCTACATGTATGTAACTGGCATCCAGTCATTTGTATCCGTCCGTAACGTCCCAAGACGTCAGAGGGCATCTGCAAATATAAATTGCCACAGTTTCATCCGGAGACTGTAGTTTACCTGTTTGGATTTCCATACGCACTAGCGACTGTCCTCCCCCAATGTTCTCCACTGTCCAAGTCATACCCATGGCTCATCCAATTTTGTAACTGCTTGAGTCTTCAAAACCCTGGTCATAGCAGTTACGAAGATCTACCGTCACACGACTTTAGAGATGGCCAATCAATATGTAAGCCATGTCCCTAACAACATGTCTCAAATCGTGTAGTGTAAGTGTTATGGCCAATGGACATGTAAGAATATCCTACAATAGGAGGGTAGTCCACTACAACTAAGTCGATATGCAACAGATAAAAATAAAGCAAAGAAAATGACTGATAAAGTCGCTTGCACCCAAGTGTGGCTTGGACGCGCAGTTTATAACAAATAAACTAACAAATACGAAATAAATAAATAAAAGCTAAAAATAATATAATAAGATAGTAAATTAGCAAGGTATACTTGCCTGGTAGTGGCGCTTGGTGTGCTGCGATGATCAATGTGGCATAAAGTTTGACTTGGTGTTACAACTACGCAAAGGGGCCTCCGATGGTGGCACGGACTGGTCAATCGGATCCAGAACGGTCAAGTTAGCTAGGGTCGACATAATGAAGTACAAATTTGGGAGGGAACGAGAATAATGGGTTTAGTTGCGGACGAAAGGATAATCGAAGAAATTTTGATAAATAAGAAATATATATGATTTATGAATACTTATAGTCCTTGAAAGGGAAATATATTTTATCACCCAAAATTATTATTTTTAGGTGGTTAGTAAAAATCTCTTTATGTCAAAAACTATGCTTTGCTTAGAAAAATATTTTATAACTTCTTGAAAATATATATATGATAATTTGAAAACCATATTTGATTAGTTAAAATACGTGTAGATAAATATTCTAAAAATATCATTTCAAACAAATTTTTTAATTTATTAAATACTATAATAGTGGTTCGGATGCTAAAATACCACAAAGATAGTTTAATATATTAGGCTTTTGAAATTTAGTTCGGAATTGCCTATAGGGTAAAACCCCAAAAACATAGAGTTATTATGAAAAATGTTAATGTAAATATCAATCATAAATATACTTTGTAATTACTAATGATATGTATTATTAATTAATCAAATATAAAATCCATACTAATGTATATACCTACTGCTACCCCATACTATCTTTTATAATAGAAACATCTACATAGTATAGCACTAATATTATGCATCCAAAGTTAACACTAACAATAAAAAATCAAATAAAATAAAATAATTGAAACTTTACAGCATAGCACTGTTGTATTGTTGTTCTTTTTTTCCATAAGAAGGGTCAAAATAGCAAAATGGGGAGAATTGGTCAGGGTGAGAAAAAGGAGGGAGAAGACTCACTGTGGTGGATCTTCGGTGCTCCGGTCCAGGGCAAAGTGGTGGTAGCCGACGCTGGGGCGGTGGATAAGGAGTCGGGCAGCGAGCGGTGAGCCGGAGGCGGAGAGAATCGAGTGGTGTGGCGGTGCTGGCCGCGACGGACGCGGGGGTATTGGTGGAGGTGCGGTCGGCGGAAAGACGCGAAGGGAGGAGATGGGCTCGGGCACGGCGGCGGCCAAACGGAGGGTGGAAGGGAGAGCTGCCGGAAAGGTTTTTGCTCAACGGAAGGTGGCGCGGCGTATGGCGACGACCGTACGCGGCGCTGCGGAATCCGTACGCCGCCTCGAAGGGATGGCGGCGCGGCGCTGTAGATCGATGCATGCGGCGCCGAATCGACGGAGGGCCAGGACTACTCCGGCGCGGGTGGATAGAGGAAGACGCACGCGGAGGTGGGTCTGGCTCAGCGAGCGGCTGGGCGAGCGGAGGATTGGCTTGGTCGGATCTGGGAGTCGCAGGAGCTCTCGTCGAGGACTTGGCACTACGGTGACGGCGTTCGTCGGCAGGCCGAGGTAAGGGCGGTGGTGGTTGGTTTTTGTTGTTGCTGTTGTTGCGTGGTGTGGGGGTTTGGCGAGTCGTCTGGGGGGGAGCGGGTTTTTTGGCTTCGGCCGATGGTGACGGTGGATAGGTAGGTGGTGGCCGTGCTGCTGCGACGGTGGCCGCGGTGGTCGTGTATGGGGGCGTGGGAAATTTGGGTGGCAATGGTGACTGGTAGTTCGGGTGGTGGTGATGATGGTGTCGGAGGGTGGAGGTGGTGAGCGTGGTGGGGGCACCGTAGGTACGAGGAGGCAGGAGGCCGGTGGTTCTGCCATGGTGGCGGGGCAGTGCTGGTTCCCGGCGGAGGCGAGGGAAAGCAGTGAAGGAGTCGAGGAAGGGGATGCAGGGGTGGTCCGTGGTGTTTTCGACCAAATTTAGCTAGGTTTAGGGTTAGGACTTTCTGATGTATCGTATCGGAGTTGTCGACACGGAGGAGGAATAATGTATATGTAAAAAAAATATAATGGAGGAAGGGAACACCGACACGATGCACGGACTTGGTGGAAAATTTTGTTGTGGAATTTATGGGAGAAAGGAGCAAGTCTCTCCTTATATAGGAAGTGGACTCCTAAATAGATATGGAGTAGGAAACTTAAATCCCTTTCAGATAATTCACTGCTTAAATTTAAATCAATCAATCTCAATCTAATCCAATTGAGTTCTATTAAATTCAAACCCAACTTAGATATAGATAAATCACATATTTAAATTAAACTATTTAAAAAATAAATAAAATAAAATTACCATTTAAATTATCACAATTAAATTCAAAATTTTTTTTTATAAATAATAATAATTAATTAATTTCGAAAATCATAATAAATATTAAGTATTAATAGGAAATAATTTCAAACTACATTTTAAATTAAATAGCATAATAATTTCGAAAATGAGATTCATCCATAAATTTGTGTTTTATAAATATTATTATTACTCATACTTATATAAATAAATAAAAACAAATTGTAAGAAAATAATTAAGTTTGACAAAATATATTGTTATATTCTATACTTAGATAAAGGTAATTTCAAATAAATATATTATTTATTTTCTAGATAAAAAAAATCTATAAAATGTAAACTTTAGTATACAAAATATACTTCGCGTATATGTATTCGCACTCGACGTACAAATACAAAAATAGCAAATTAATACCAAAATAAAATTTAAAATTATAGTAAAATTTAGGGGTTTTACAATCCGCAAACCATGTCTGCTCTACTGCCTCAGTCTTCTCAAGGGGTCTTCTGAATCTCGCATCCGTAGGCAATGCTGCCTTAATCCCTTAACTAGTGAAGACCGAAGTGCTAGAACACCTTCCAATCCTGGAAATATGACTTCGATCCCAAGCACTTGAAGATCCTCAAGCAAATGGCACTGTGTTGTCAAAAAGTAAGCTGCCAGCTTCCTGCTCAAGGCGTCTGTAACTACATTCGCCTTTCCAGGATGATACTGCAGCACAATGTCAAAGTCTTTCATCAGCTCCAATCAACATCTTTGTCTCATATTCAACTCTTTCTAAGTAAAGACGTACTTCAAACTCTTATGGTCGGTGAATATCTCCACTTTCTTGCCATATATATAGTGCCTCCAGAGCTTTAGTACAAATATGACTGTAGCCAACTCTAGATCATGCATTGGATAATTCTTCTCATGAGCCCTCAACTGTCTCGACGCATAAGCAACTACCTTACCATGATGCATCAGGACACATCCCAATCCACTGTCGGATGCGTCGCTATATACCACAAAGCCTTCTGACCCTGAAGGAAGAGTCAAGACATGTGCTGGCGTCAAACGCTTCTTCAGCTCATCAAAAGCCGTCTGACACTCTGCCGTCCAGATGAACTCCTGTCCTTACGCGTCAAACGTGTCATGGGCTCAGCAATCCTCGAGAAATTCTCTATGAACCTCCGATAGTATCCGACAAGTCCAAGAAAACTCCTTACCTCTGAAATTGATATAGGCACTAGCCATGTCGCAACGGCCTCTATCTTCTCCGGATTAACTGAAAGTCCTTCACCAGAAATGATATGGCCCAGAAATGAGACCTTGTCTAAGCAAAAGTTACACTTACTAAGCTAGCATACAGCTTCTCCTCTCTCAATACTCCCAACACAACTCGAAGATGCTCCTCATGACTATTAGAGTATACCAGTATATCATTAATGAATATTACTACAAATTTTTCTAGATACTGGTGGAACACTTTATTCATCAAATTTATGAACACTGCTGGCGCGTTGGTTAGACCAAACGGTATCACCAAAAATTCATAGTATCCATATCTCGTCCGAAAAGCTGTCTTCTAAATATCTTCCTTCTGCACCCTGATCTGATGGTATCCAAACCTGAGGTCGTTCTTGGAAACACATGTGCCCCACTAATTTGATCGAACAGGTCATCGATATGCGGTAATGGATATTTATTCTTAATTATTACCTCGTTCAATTTTCTGTAGTCGATGCACAGGCGTACAGTTCCGTCCTTCTTCGACACAAATAAGATGGGCGCTCCCTATGGAGAAGCACTAGATCGAATAAAGCCTTTGTCCATTAATTCATCTATCTGGGCCTTCAACTCTTCTATTTCTTTTGGTGCCAACCGGTACACATGAGAAGAAATCGGCTCCACTTTTGGAACCAAATCTATGGTGAATCCAATCTCTCCGTCGGATGGCAAACCAGGAAACTCTTCTGGAACCACATCTTCAAACTCTGATACAACTCTCGGTAGTGCTGGCTCCTCCTCTTCTATGTGGGCCTTTAGAATGGGATGGGTACCCTGCTCTGTAGCCCCTCGAAGAAATTCAAACTCTAGAAGACCTGGGGGTCTAAAAAATCACACTACACCGACGACAATCTATTTAAATATTAGGAAAGCACGATATGGAAATGATGAAATGAGGGTCGCTAAGCGGATACTATGTGTCTATCTATCAAGCGAGCGTTTGTTTTTCGGAATAAGGGGAGATGAAAAACAATAAAGAGTTCATGTAAGATGTGGTCGAATACAAATACGGGGTTCAAAAGCGATTGAATAGTTCAAAAAGAGAGTTGTCAAGGTAGTTGCGGATGAAATACTAGAGACAAGTGTATTTGTTAACTATATCTCAATCCACGTAGAATAATCATAAGAAGAACGAACCAAGTGCACTAGGTTGACCAGACCATAATGCACAGATTCTGATTAGACAATATGTTAGTGGGTGCACCCAATAAAATATGTTCTGAACAAGCTCGATAAAAGAAATAAGCTTGTAAAAGTAGGCTATAGCAGTATAGTCAAGATAGTCAAAAACATAAGTATGTGAGAAATAGTTCAAGTTCTTCAAAATCTAAAACTCGTCTGGTGTTTGTTTGTGCCTCTACAATTGTCCTACTATCTTTTTGTCTAAGGCTCTGACCAACCAAATGGGTTATGGACCTCTAGATAACCTGTTAGTGTCATTCAATGATGGGTTGTAAGGAGAATGGGATGATAGGTTGTGAGGCATACTACCCAACTTACAAGTGTTCAACTAGTAGTGTAATTGAATCAATGGAGCCTACAAGTCATCTTCCTAACCTCTATTGAGAAATAAGATTCACGGTAGAAAAAGGAATCAAGCAAGATGCAGTCACAGTAGTCAAACGAGAGTTTGAAAATAAAATCAAGGAAGGAGATCAAGTATGTGGATGAGATCCTAGATTCTACGTATAATCCTAATTCGCAGGCTCGCTTGGCACAGTCATGTAACCAAGATGATTTATCGAAGACCTGTAGGGGCCACCATAAAAAATATCACGCACCAGTCCCAAATCCATAAGGACTAGAACACGTGGCATATCAGCAGACACATTCCATAGGTAAATCCAATTTAATGGACCAATGGAAAGTATCTTAAGCTGTAAAGTAATCACATGGTAGGCACAAACTATACTCATCCACAGAACAAAGAATCACAGAATAAGAAAGCATATCGTGCTGAAATAAAGAAACTAAAATACTGTCAAATAAAAATATAAAAATTATATGGAAAACCCATGGATACAAGTCTCAGCCAGATAAATGATCACTACAAGTCTCAGATGAAAGTATAAAAATATCCACTACAAGTCTCAGCTCTGGCATGAATAAAGTAAAATAAATAATGTCCACAAGGTTTTACTCTGGATCAGCCTCGTCGTCCACGGCTGGTGTAACAGTAGAATAAACTCCCGGCCCGTACTCCTCATGAAAGACCTCGTCAACTAAATCTGGGGAATAACCAGGTCCTCGGGGGGAATAGCAAGACACATAATATGCAAGCTAAAGTGTAGTAAGTAAAGAAATATCGGGGTATCTAAACCAAACTGACGTGACGCTTTGAGGACAACGTTAACAAGCGCAGACATCTCCAAAGTAAAAGACATCCGGGTCAGGCATACATATAGCCGTAGCTCCATATCAGAATCTTAACGATAACTAAGAGAGGCTGTAACTCAGGAAACAGGTCTCCTCTCCGAATAAATATATACATATATATAAAGTGTATGTGCACAGCATGGCCCGTGCAAGTAGTAGTCGTCCTCAACTCACAAGAACCAATAAGTTGCAACCACAACTTACTGTTCTGACCTCTATCTAGACGGCATTCCTAACATATATAAAATAAAGATAAAATGACAAAACCAACCTTAACCTAAAGGTACCAGGGAATCAGGTATCTCAGGTAATCAGGCTCAAGTATCAGGATAATATTTGTGTCAATCATGTGTCGTATCCTACTAGTCTCAATGAAAATAATTCAATAACTCTCAGGCAGGCTCTATATATCAATACTAGACAACTCATCAGTTGAATGTACCCGAATGTAATCCGGAAACCCGTATTGATATAATTCCTAAGGTCCAATACAATAAATAAAATAACAAGGAATAAATAACAAATAGAACAGAACTGAACAATAGCAAGGTGCACTTGTCTGATTCTGCGGTGTGAATATGAAATGTCGCTCCCATGTCCACGCCTCCGGAATCCAACGCTCCTAGATAATTAATTAACTAGTTTAAGTAATTACTCACAAAACTTATAATAGGACTTAATTAGCTAATTTAATGTTTTAAAACTACATTAACCATATTCAAATCTTTCGTGTAACCATTTAGATTCATACACCACATATACATGTCCCACGAGACATCGGAACACGATTTTAGGGTTTTCGACTTCTAATTTGTCGGTTATGCTCTACTTCAATAACATACTTAAAAGTCATCTAAAACTCATAAAAATAATATTTAAACTAATTTTCTACAGATTTATCTCTGCAATTCTAGAATTAAAAACTCTAAAGAAATATTGACTAGTTGACTTCTATGTCAGCTAGTCTACCCGGAACGGGACATCGCCAATTATCCGATACGGCTAAAATACACTAAACTATACTTAACAGAATTAAAATACCTTATTTCACAGAATATAATCATGGATACAAGGATTAAGTTGTGCTACTAATTTGGGACATTCTAGATCAGCAGATTACCCGAAAATAGCTACTATAATCATGGATACAAGGATTAAGTTATGCTACTAATTTTTCCCTACCAGATTTGAGTTGATATAAATTATGGATAAATACTTAAAAAATCATATTTTCTATATATTAACACACATAAAATTTAGTTTCGAAAATAACCAATAATAACTTATAGTTCCTTCACAACGGCGTTAAATTTGATCATACCGAAATATGAATATTACAACCATAAATCATGAAACTTATATAGATGAAAATATATAACAAAATGCATCAAAATACCATTCCTACTGATTTAGACACAGAATTTCTACAGAATTATAGCATGGGTTTGAGATATAAAAAGTAGAGTTTTTTACCGAAAATTCTTGCTAGTTTGATTGTGGAGACTTCTCATTGCCAAAGCTCCCACCTTTCTTGCTATCCTTGTTTACTAATCCCTTCTTGATGAGTTTGAAGGGGTTGACAATGTCTCTAGATGGTTGGATGAGAAAGATGGAGTTTTTAGGGTTTGTTTGAGTGGTTGGGTGGATGTATAATAGAGGAGATGAGTTTTTGTGGAGGATTGAGAGATGCATAATGGAGGAGATGATGTTTTGAGGGCTATGAGTGTGGGTTCTGTCGGCTATAGAGGGGGAGATGGTGTGGTCGGCTATGGAGAGGAGAAGGAAGGGAAGAATTAAGTTAGGGTTTGGGTTTGGGTTTGGGTTTGGGTTTGGGTAGAAGTAGATATATGTATATGGGCTTTATGGGTTGCATGCATGTAATACAATATAAAACTTATTCCTATTGGGATGTTTGGCCAAAGGGGGGGTTGCTTGACCGACCACTTAATGGGGGGTCCACTTGATTGGTTGGTTGTTTGGTGAGTTGGCTAATTGATTTAGTTAAGGATATAAATAGGTCTTTCCTAATATAGAACTAACTAGATCTATATATAAATACAATCCAAAATCTGAATAAATATAATATATATATATATATATATATATATATATATATATATATATATATATATATATATATGTAAAAAATAAAAAAAATAAAAAATATATATATATATATATATATATATATATATATATATAATATATATATATATATATATATATATATATATGTTTATAATGTAATTTAATGCCCAACATGTCTACATAAATTTGGGTTTGGCTTGGAAGAAGTTTGGGAAGGTTTGGTGCAACGGGTCTCCTAAAAAGTCATAAAGGCTTATAAACTAATTAATTAAATAAAAATATGATTTGTGCTATAATTTGAATTGTTGATATGCAAGAGGCTAAAATCTGACCATGGCATTCCTAACATGCTAGTATGCTAGTTAAAGCACCCGACTACAATAGGCATGCGATACTTTCTAGTCGTCTTGCACATTCAAACTCAATCATGACTATAGCCTTTCTATAAATATAAATAGGATAAAATAAATTAAATAAATAAAAGTCCAAATTAATATATTTAACTAAATCAAATATTCTTTTAGGTTTTATAGATTAGCTTCAAGCAATCAACCCTCGTCCCAAGTGTGGACTCGCAGGTTGAGAAAATTGAAAACAAGGTATAGCAGTTCAGTTATAACGTACTCATTCTACAATATGACTCAATCAAGTACACGTGAAAAACAGATCCAATATGAACTACAAGGTCAACCGTGAACAAGGACTATGTATCAATAAGGCAACTAGTATATAATCTGAGAAAATAGATGTGAACAGTTTACAAGAGAAACTAGATAATGGCATGTAGCGAAGGAAAAAGAGAATAAGCATGTATATAACTGTAAGAAAGACAAGTTATACTTGTCTGCTAGTTGACCAAGTCCGCGTTGAGTCCTCAAATACCAGGCCTACCCAAGAATACATATGTACAAAATATCAATATTCTCATATATAGATATGTATATTAGTATCTAACTATTTGTTGTTCCAATTAACTAACCTATTAAAGTAATTCCCTTTATCATGTTTTTAAAGGTAGGCTTATATAGAAATAAGTATAAAGCTTAAAGGGTTAATATGAAATTAACTACATATAGTATTATAACTATATAGGATGCACATTCTGCATGTGTACATGCTCCTTAATTGTTACAAGTAATTATATACTTATATTTGGGTAAATTGCAAAAAAAAAAAATCTCGTTAAATTTGTACCTTTTGTTTAGAAAGACCTTTTAGTCAAATTTAGCAAATAAAGACCCCTCAATCAATGACTTGCTCGAAAGTCCCCTACCGTCTATTGACCGTTAGCTTTGACCATTAATGACATTTAAAAATAATAATAATACCTAAACTACCCCCCTTCCCTACTAGCCCCCCCCCCCCCCCCCCCTCTTTCTCCTCCTCCCCCCTTCTCCTCCTCGCCTTAGCCCTCTCCTCACTCCGGCAGCCCTACCACCTCCCCTCCCTGCCCCCCTCAGCCCCATTCCTCACTCCGGTCAGCCCCCCTCCTCACTCTGGCCAGCCCCCCTCCTCCTTCTTTCGCCCCCCTCGACCCCCCTCCTCACTCCGGCCAGCCCCCTCCTCCTCCTCCTCCTCCCTGCCCCCCTCAGCCGTCCCTCAGCCCCCTCCTGCCCGCCCCCCTCATCCCCCCTTCTCCTCCTCCATGCCCCCCTCAGCCCCTCCTCTCCTCCTCCCCCCAGCCCCCCTCCTCACTCCAGCCAGCCCCCCTCCTCTCCTCCTCCTCCTCCCACGTCTCCTTCCCGCCCCCCTCCTCCTCCTCCTCGCACTACCAGAGAGAGAAGGGAGAGAGAGTAGAGGAGGGATAAAATGGTCATTACATACCCCACTTAACAGGTTAACGAAAAAGGAAGAAAATGAGCAGATTTCATACTTCTAGGAATGTTAAGAGCATGGGATCTTCTAGTGCAAAAAGCAGGAATCTAACGAGGGGATTTTTGCACTTTACCCTACTTATTTTAGTTAAGTTACATTAACAAGTATAACCCCATCTTTTGTTCTTTTACTATTATGGTTTCTATAATTATCATAAAAGGAAGGGTCCTAGTGCCATTGACTTCTCCTATCTTCCTGAATCGAAGAGTAAGAATGAAACTCATTCACCCACGTGAATGAACACTACAGATTACTTCTTTAAAGATGTGCATGGTGTCATGGTGAATAGTTGCCAAAATAAAAATAAAAGAAGGAGAGGTTTGTGACCCAGTTCTCTATTTCTTCCTACTGTTCCTTTTTGTAACTATATTTCTCATCCTTTTACGTGAGTCAGTAACTTATATATATAGCTATGGTGTTCACCTAGTAGATTGTCGAGTAGGTGGAGGTTTTATACCTATGAATTCTGTCATCGAGAGTGGTTCGACAACAGTTGAGACTCTGCACAAGAAGGGTCGGCTGCTTGTCGAGGCGTTGGTTTTTTGTGGCTCCTGGCGAGGTAGCAACGAGTCCCATGTGCCACAGCCGACGAAGCTAGTAGGATGGCTTCTGGTCGCACACGGTTTTTCGTCGACATCGGGAAGTGGTGGATACTATAGCTGTTGTGATTCCTCTAAGTTCTTCTCGCTGCTGCGTTCTAATCGAGCAGTATCTGCTGCTTCATTCCTCGTTCTATGTCGAGAAGGAACGGTGCCTCTCCTGTTGTACGCGACCCAAGGATTGAGTTATCGAAAGCTGGTATTGGCAGCTACTAACTGTGGCCCCAATATTTCTCAGCCATCTCCGTTGGCTAGGGATAGGGACAAGGTCGGGAAGAACGTGGTCACGGTTGTGCGCAATACTTCGGCTCTCCAGAGTGTTATGGTTGCATCGTCGTGAAATCTCACCGCAGCCATGACTGGCACGGATGTCTCGCACAGCCTGGCTAGGCGTAGGGTCCGCGGCTCATGCGGCTGACCACGCGAGTGGCAGCGATGGACTGTTGCCCATTTTCCTCTTATTTTTGCTCGTTCTGGTCGGCCGAAGCACGCGTGCATGCGGGCTTGGGTAGAGAGCGTCGGGCGCGCGAGGGACGCTGAGAGCAATGTAGGAGACAGCTGAGCGGACGATGCTTACAGCGCAGAGGCATCGTCGGGTTAGCATGCACGGGTGGCTAGGATTTATGTTATGAGGAAGGGGATGTAGAAGGGGCGGTATTAGTGAGTTAGGATTTTGGGAACCACTAGTATTGCTTATAGCTAGTGTTGGGTGCTATTGGATCCGATTTATCATGCTTCATTCTTAGCAAGAATAGTTGTGGGCTAAAGGAGGTAATGGATATAAGAATGGTTTGGGCTAAAGAAAATTTGTCGAAATTTACTTGATCCAATGACTACTAACATACAACTTATAAAATTACTAATGGTAACACTAATTATTAATAATTTAATAGTATAAATAATAATAGTGATTATTTCTTTGTAAGAAGTAGAGAGAATTGTCGTGGATGGGTTAGCCAAGGAAAAGTAGAAAACATGGACTGAAGTCCAATACAACTAAATTGCTATGAGTGATTTCTAGTATTAAGTAATACTGGAAATTGCTGAGAAACCCAATTTCGGGGTGGGCTTTTATGAAATGCCCACCCGCTGGATAAGTTTTATGAAATACCCAGAATTAAGTATTTTCACGTTAAATATTCCAAGATTCCCTTTTAGATGTCACCCGCTAGAAACTGCTATTTTTATAATACCGTAACTACCCCTCCGCGCGAATTGGTCATCTATATGTTTGAATTCAAAAAACTCAGATCTGGATTGCGATTTTCGTCTTCTTCTTCTTCACGGGAAATATGAATTCCATTGCTCTCATATTCAGCAGAGATCGCAAAGATCGTTCGTAGTTCGGTGTTTTTTCTTCAGTCGAACTCAGATCATCGCTCGTCATCATCATCACCATCATCATCATCTTCATCGTGGAGACATTTGAACTCAGATCTTCAATTGTGGAGAGAAGATCTTTCTTCTTCTTTTCCATAAGAATTATCATCGCTTTGAAAGAAGAACGAAACTCTTTATTCCTGAAAAAACTAAATTACACGTTTTAACACTGGAAATGACCATTCTCCGTCTTAATTAGGACGGAGAATGGCATTCTCCGTCTTAATTAGGACGGAGAATGCCATTCTCCGTTTTATTTAAGACGGAGAATGACATTCTCCGTCCTAATTAACACGGAGAATGACATTCTCCGTTTCCGTCTTAATTAGGACCGAGAATGTCATTCTCCGTCTTAGTTAGGACGGAGAATGGCATTCTCCGTTTTATTTAAGACGGAGAATGGCATTCTCCGTCCTAATTAACACGGAGAATGGCATTCTCCGTGTTTCTAACACGGAGAATGGTCATTCTCCTGCGTTTTAACACTATAATGACCATTCTCCGTGATAAATTACACGGGGAATGGCATTCTCCGTCCTAATTAAGACGGAGAATGGTCATTCTCCGTTTAATTTAGCATGGAGAATGGCCATTCTCCGTCTTAATTAGGACGGAGAATGCCATTCTCCGTTTTATTTAACACGGAGAATGACATTCTCCGTTTCATTTAACACGGAGAATGGCATTCTCCGTGTTTCTAACACGGAGAATGGTCATTCTCCTGCGTTTTAACACTGGAATGACCATTCTTCGTGTAAATTAAGACGGAGAATGTCATCTCCGTCCTAATTAAGACAGAGAATGGTCATTCTCCGTGTAAATTAAGACGGAGAATGCCATTCTCCTGCATTTTATGGTTAGCTGAAACTTTGGAGGGCCATAACTTTTGACTGGGAGGTCGAAACGATGTCCCGTTTGTCGCAAAATGAGCGTATCGTCGAGGAGACTGAAAGTAACAGCTTTATGGTTAGACGGCCTTCCGAAATTTTAGATTCGCAAAAAAATGATGTTTGGACCTCCGTTTTAGCACTTTTGTCGTTCGTCCCGGTCTTTCCGAAATTTTTCGACGAGTTTTTGAAGATTTTTGAGGAGAAAACCTAGATTCGAAAGTGAGCAGCGTATGGAAGAAGATGGAGTATTGAAACGTTTTTTTAAGAGCAGTTTTGTGGGTGTTTCCAATAAATTAAAAGGAAGGGCAAAAGGGTCATTTGGAACCCGCTTTGGATAAGTTTCTCTAATTCTGGGCACGCGATGAAAGTTTTTTTAGCGGTGGGTTTTACATAAAACTTTTTTAGTTTTTGGGCATTTCATAAATCTTTCCTAAGTAATAACGCTTTCTAGATGGGATTTAGATAAACATGAAGTCTCCAACATAATATTATTATGAATAATACTACTATTGCCAAAATATAAAATATATATTTATATTCATATATAGGCCTTAACTACTCCCAGGATTAAGTCAATAGTCATTGGAATTATGTTACGCATAATTAAAATTTGTAAAAGGCCAATATATAAATATCAATATCACATATTTTATACATATAACTAGTATTTAGAAACATACTTGTTAATCCATTAATATAAAGTATGAAACATATGCATACACATAAAATATATCTACATTGGCGTCTTTACACACATAACATCTCTACATGGGCTGGGGTTTGGTTCGGGTCAAGTCCGGGCTAAATTGGTACAACCGGGGCTCCTAAATGTCAATAAACTAATTGATAAATAATTAAAACGTCTATAGGGTTAAGTCGTAACTTTGACTGGTTTTTCTAGTTAGAACACACATATGGCTCGGCCTTTTCTACCATGGCTAATACACTAGTTAAAGCACACGTCTACATTATTCGTGCCATCATTCTTAGTCATCTTGTACTCCAAATCCTAACCATGACTAAAGCCTTCTATCATAATAATTACTTAACTAAATATTTATAAATTTCCAGAAATTACCATTTAATTCAAATAAATAATAAATAAATAAAATATTTTCAAAATTTCGGGAAGAGGGGTTACATGATACCATAACCTGTGTCATATCATGAATATCATACTCTGTGTGTGTCAAGGTCATGGAGATATGAGAATATCCCAAGTATACGGTAATTTGCTAGCAACTAAGTCAATATGTATCAAGTAATGTGAATCGAGTAACTTAAAAAAAATTGTCGGTCGCGCCCAAGTCTACCTTGGACGCAGAGATTGTAGTGCCCCAGTCCTCATGGTTTACTATGTAATATCCACGGCTTATTGACTCAGTCCCGACTGAGTTGGGAAAACATTACTAGTATTGATTAATACCGGATGAAATGCAATGAACCCTTCCAACTAATGGATCGGCTTCTATTGGAATGAGTCCAAGAGTTTTCGATGGATATTTTTTGCTGCATGATTTTTAGTAAATGCATTTTTGTATTGGTTTTCGATGATTGGATTTTGTTGTTAGCTTTCATCGTATTTCGTATTCATTCTGAATCTTGAGAAAAAGACATCGAAGTATGCTAATCAAATGTTGGTACCAATGCAGAACGCTTAGACGGGACATAAGTGTTGCATAAAGCCCTCATTCTGTCGAATAAGATTTATTTTGGTGAGTTACTTTCACCGGCGATCCTTTATCTTCACGTCCTAATAAATTGAACTCTAGTCCACTCTTTGTTGCGTCCCAATGATCAATGATACCGTAACAACAAAAGATAAGCTAAAAGATATATGTTACATGTTGAAACATAGAACTATTGCCATGATTGAGTAAATAAGCTTTGTTTATATGTTTTCCTTTATTATTGTTGTAAGAGAGAGAAATGTATGCTACAAATGCTAATGTTACAAAGAGTTACACGATAGAGATGATATGACTTGCCATATAGAGAATAGAGATGAGAGTAGACGGAACTCTTTACTGCTGCATAGTTGTTATGTCATATAGATTTATATGATAGAATTACATTCACGCATCAGTCTCGGACAACTTGTGCACAAGGAAAATCCCACGATCGATTCCTGGGCACTAGAACCATTCGGCCTAGGGGGATTAGAGGAACACCCTGAGGTAAAGAGACCTCATGATTGAGATAGGTTTGTACGTCCCAACTGCTAATCATAAATAAGGATCCATGGACCACTATGTAGTTAGGTTCATGCTTATAATAAGATTTATTGCAGAACATAACACTGTATGCAGAGACGAAACGTAAGTATTATTTCATATATGCAAATTGTGTTAATCATTATCTTATGCAGGAATGGATCATCGACCATAGGTAAGATTTATGGTATAGTGATGATTTTTACTGTTTATGTTTTTGAATATGAATTGCTTAAAAAGATCATATACAAGTAGAAAGATCACCAATAATAGATGCTAGCTTCGCATATTGATTTAGTATTTATTTAAGTGAGTTTGGCTACGGCCGCTCACCAGTATGTATTGTATACTGACCCACGTTGTGGGTAATATTTCAGATAGCAAGAGATATGAGGATATTAAGAGGTGCTATAACCTTGTCCAATCCAGGAGTATTGTTCGGCCGTCTCGAAACTTTTAATTCAAGTCCAGTAGTTTTTAATTGAAGGTATATTTATCTTTTGTTTAGTAAAGGGATATGATGTACGGGCATTGTGGTTATTTTCAAAAGTTCCATAAGAAAGAGCTGTAAGCGTAATATGGCATTTTGAGTCGCAAGCAATACTTTGTAATCATGTTTCAAATTATCAATAAAAGAAGTTATTTTAGTTCCTATCTTTGTGTTCACATTGGTTTTCTGTATTTAAAGTTTCGTTGTATGTTGTTTGTTTAGTCTAGTTTGTGTTGTGCAAGTTCTGGCCTTGTGCGAGCGCAACTTAGACATGTACGGCATCACGTCCAAGCGAGGATCATCGGTTCAGCAGTGATCAAAGAAAGGACAAAAAATTATAAGGAATCGAGGCATGACAAAGAGTGGACTAGAGATCATTTTATTAGGGCATGAAGATAAAGGATCGCCCAGTCAAAGCAACTCGCCGAAATGAAGCTTATTCGAGAGAATGAGGGCTTCACGCAACGTTTATGTCCCGTCTATGCGTCATGCATTGGCACCAACATTTGATTAGCATACTTCGATCTTTCTCTCAAGATTTGAAATGAATACGAAATGTGAAAAGCGAACAATGTAAACCAATCATCGAAAACCAACATGAAAATGCATTCATCAAAAATCAAGCAACGAAAAACATCCATCGGAAACTCTTACACTCATTCTAATAGAAGCTGATGCATTAGTTGAAAGGTTTATGCATTTCGTCCGTGATTAATCGATATTGGCAAGGTTTCCTTAATACACAGTCAAGACTGAGTCAACAAACCGTGTGTATTACATAGTAAACCACGAGGAACGGGACACTACACAGATTATATCTATACAAGTAATCTTGATCATATAATATAACTGAATCATAAACAAAAATATAAAACAAAATAGTAATACAGTAAGGTATACTTATCTGGTCTCCAGGAAGAGTCTAGTCTATAACTAAGCAGCAAACTCGACAAGTCAATAGTACTAAAAAATATAAATCTGGATAAACATCTCCGAATGCTAAAATAAATGTCACCAATTTTTCAAAAATAGTTGAGATAGTCAGAATAGTCTACCCATAAGTCCAATTTAGGCATAGGGGCAAAAATGATAATCTTGGGTCAAAACAGGATTTGCAAGTAGGCCCACTTTGCACTGAAAATTTGCTAGGATAAAGTTAGTCAAAATTAGCAAATTATATATCTTTAGGATAAAATGAAACCACGAGTCAAATGATGGGGTTAGATTTGGAATTTGAAGTCTTGGGTTCACAAATAAAATTTTATAAAGTGAAAAATGCAAATTCGAACAACCAACATTGGTGTTGAATTCAACAAACCAAATGACACATTAGTGGAATAAAATTTATACAAATATAAAGGTGGTTATACATGTTGTGCAATGGAATTGATGCCTCATCAACAAGAAGCTACAGCGAGAGAGAAATAGTTCTGTGAAGTTGACATCCCGAAACCGTCAAAATAAATTCACATTAAACGTGCAACTTAGCGACCAATTTTGATCTATCAAATGATCGAATTAACAATGTAATCTTGACAGGCGTAAAGAGGTATATACCGAGATTGATATAGAAGAACCGGATCGATGATTCAATGGTTGGATTGCCCAAAGAATGCGTACAAAGTTGCTGCAATTAAACGTAATTCTCACTAAAAATTCACGTGCGTCACGATTGGATCTCCGAAAAAATAAATCTTGAAGGAGTTCTGTGCGTCAAAGATGCCCGACGACATGTCATGGTTGTCCGGGGATGGCCGACAATCAAGGGGGCTAGAAGTATCGTCGGTCGACCCGGGGTAAGGTACGGTAGGGGTGCTGCGGTCGTGAGTAGGGTGCATGGTCAGCAAATGAGCAGCTCTTAGGGGTGGAACAGCCGTAGGGGCTGACGATTGTGCGGTGATTGTCACAACCCGTATCCGCTTTTCCGGATACGAGACATGTCCAAGTCAGCCTATGCCGCAGAGTCGACGGTAGAACGCTGTCAAGCCCGCAAGAAATAAATGCTCAAAATATCACATTTGCTGCTCATTCACATTTTTAAATTTGTTACAATATTTACAACATTTATAATTAAAGAAAATACAAGATTTTACAGTTAATGAAATGACAACTAGTTCTACTATCTAGGTCGGCCTCAGCATATCCATGTCTTTCCTGTGCTAAGAGTGATCGCGGCTAAACTTGAAAATTATTGGTTTTCAGTCAGGAATGGAACAAGTACACAAACCGACGATAATACGAAAACACAATAGAATTAACAAGACATGAAAATAACATATGAGATATAAAAACTGGAAAGTACAGATGACATGGCACGGTGGAGATAAAAAGAAAAAAATAAAAGACAACTACCTATGTGGTGTGAAATATCCTTTTCGACATGTGAACGGCTAGAGGGTAAATACGGCTCACTGCACGTGTCATGTGCAGCTGCTATTGTTTCACTTAACAAAATGCCTGGAAATCGGATTTTGAAAATAAAACGAGAAAAAGTACAAGAAGTACAAATTTGATTCTGGGAAGTATTGCTATGGAAGTCTGATCTGTAAATGATCACTTTGTTCCTTAGACCATACGATGATGATGAAGATCACTGCTAGAAGATGAACAGTTGGAAGAACTAAGTCACCCGAAAGGTATCGACGCACTTGGGCATGATGGCGAGGCCGAATGCTTTCCTGCTTTGCTTCACTCTGTTATGAAAGAAAAGTTGAAGAAGAATGCTCCAAAAAATCAAAGTCTCTGGGCTCTGATCTCTATGTATTCTCTCCTCTCTCTCTATCTGTGTCCTATGAGAAAAATAAGTCTATTTATAGACTTGGCTTCTTGTGCGTAAAAACTCAACAAAAGTTTCGTCTTTACGCTAATAACTGCCACCCATGACCGAAGTCATCCTCTGCATACGTTGACACGTGTTCCATCATTTCAATAAGAATAGGATGCACGTACACACGTTCTTCGAGATGTGTGGCATGAAAGCCATGTAGGCAAACCACGTTCCAAATTGGCGAAGAAGAATAGGGCGTAAAAACAACCCAAAATATACTCTGAGCGTAAAGTAGTAGATTAGGCGTAAAATAGCCCTGACATGGACTTTCCGCGTAAAGTGGTTGTCAAACCCTTGAGCGTAAAAGTAGCCCAAATAAACTTTATGCACACGTCAACTTTTGAGCGTAAAAACCTCATACAGTCTCCATGCGTAAAAGAAGCCATATTGTGAGCGTAAAACAACTCAGTCCACATACTAAACGACAACATTGGTCTCTGTGTAAAACAAATCCCTTCGAATTCTATGATATATGCCATCATTAAATCTTTATGTCAGACTTTGCATTAAATGTAAGACTCGACAGCTTTGTCCAGCGTAAAGTGGTTGGCCTGTCTTAGGCAGAAAACCATCAGTTTGACCCTGGCGTAAAGTGATTAGCCTATCTTAGGCGTAAAGAAGATCATTTTGAATGAAATGCTCCATCTCTTTGACTCATTCTATGAAGCACTTTTACGCTCCTACAAGACCCCCTTCAAAGTTTTCAAAGTATCTTCAAATTTTGAAACACTTTAAACAGAAGCGTAAAAGTCAAGATTTGACCAGTCATCATAAAAATTCGAGAAATGGTGCCGGTCAATACTTAACCGTCATAATGAATTTTCTCTCGAAACTTTCGAATGCTTCTTCATCTTCCCGAGTTTGCATTAATAATGATCAGTTTCCCATAAGGAATATGAAGAGTTGATTTGGTTGTATATATAAGGAGAAATTCTTCATTCTTTCTTTTCATCCTTATACTGTCATGGCACCAAAGAAAGAGATTAACAAAGAAGAGGCTCCGAGCTCCAGGGTTGATATAGAGACAGAGGTTGAGCGGGCACGCAACTTTATAGAGTGCTTTGGACTGACTCCAGCAGTCTTTGGTCGTATAAATGGTGGTCCCTCAACTGCGTATGAAGGATCAGGTGATGCAGAAGCATTTCTTAATCTGATGCGTTCGGGATCCGCAACATGCACGAGTTAGGTTCCTCCCTTCGTCAGCCCAATGAAGGAGAGAAAAAATGTTTTATGTAGAAGTGTCGTCTATGTGTTACGACTCTTCAACTTATCTGTAGGGGCCTACTCCCCTTTTTATAAATAAAATCTCGATATTGATCTCATCTGTTGGTATATAGAATCGTTCTACACCTCCTTTGACTACATCTATGATTGTTCATTCCCAAGAGAAACAAAACAACACGTGGCATCTGCCTTGTGGTCACGAGCGCCTTTTTAGTAGGATCTTTCCCGAAATAGACTCATGCCAACCGTTTCTTCAAACTTATAAATAGCTGAGTTAAAGAATGTTTTATACATTCTCATTCTCATTCTTTCGAAGATAGCTTTTTACAACTTTTTATTCTCCAACAAGAAATTGATAATGGCGATGCTTTCCGATGTCATTCCTCTGTACGCCCGGTAGCTATTGGCAAGATTTCATTCTCCAACAAATAAAGATACTTTCCGATACCGTCTCTATGTACGCCCGGTCACCAGACGTTGATTCAACCACTCTTAGAGCCGAATCATCTGACCTTAATGGTAAGTTTGATTCGTAAATCGATCGTCTGCTTTTGAACTTTTTGTTGAGAATAGATGCCGATCTTTAAACGAGCGCCAATCCTTAACAGATAGGAGCGTTGTACGTAAAACATTGGCGTAAAACCTGGCATAAAAACCTCAGGTATAAAGCCTTGTTGCACGTGAAACATTGGCGTAAAATCTTGTAGATTAAGTGCACATGAATCACTGGCGTAAAAGCCTTATTGCACGTAAAACATTGGCATAAAACCTCGTAGATTAGGTGCACATGAATCACTGGCGTAAAAACCTTGTAGATAAGGTATGCTTCTGTTTAAAACAATTTTTCTTTGCTATTTTCTGTAGAAGTTTGGCTGAAGAACTTTTCCAGAACCGGTATTGGCGACTTTGACACTGTGAGGAGCATTCTTCTGACATCAACATCAGGGAGCTCATACGCTTTTGATGTGCAAATCAGACAACTCAAAACTTTTCGTGGGATAAAAGGGTCTTCCTCAGATGGTAGGAAGAGCCTTTATACACGGAAAGTTGGATGGTGGAGTCAACTCTATCCCGAGAAATTGGGTAATAGAGTTCCTTTCATGGTAGGACTAGGAATCGTATCCCAATGCTGGATACATTCCTATCTCCTCTGAAAGGCCGTCATTTCTCCACCAATTGTATTGACAACAACACGTCTTCGGGCTACCATACTCTGGAATTCTCCTCTCGTCTGAGAGAGAAGACCAGAGTTTGATTCCTACTGTTCTAGTTGCCATTGAGGCTCAGACAATAAGAAATTGACACCAACAACGAATCCGATGAAGAAGATCCAAAGAAGAAATTAAATCTCGATTAGGTCATCGTTGTTGTATAGAATGAAAATCCAAGATGTAATAGATTTCCATTATAATTTGTAAGAAAGTCTAAGAAATGTAAAAGACTTTTATGATGAAATGAGAATGGAAATGACAAGTCTTCTATGCTCAATGATTTGTATCTATCCAGAGGTAATACGGACATGACAGGTAATAAAATCTTGTTTTCTGTTTTAGAGTATTCAATACTATCAGAGGTAATATGGACATGACAGTATGTATGAACTCAAAGAAAAGTAGATTAATAATGTAGAGGTCAAATGGACATGATAGATAGGAAATTCAAACAAATTTAATATTTATTCAGAGGTCATAAGAATATGATAAATAATAAATCAATTTCTCTCCAAGGAGACAAGTAATTAGCTTAACCAAACTTTGGTAGCTGGAGATTAAGAAGACAGATGTCAATTGAGGATATATGCCAATATTAATGAATGAACGGACATATCTTTCGGGAAAAGAAAAAAGGTTAATTCAATTCCATAATTAAATGGATGAATCTGATATAATGGACGGACAGGTCTTTTAGGGAATGAACAGTTGTTTTCAAAAGACTGGTTCATTAATAGATCTCTCCTATAAATAGGTGAGAACTCTTTATAATATTTTATTCTTATTTCCACTCCTCTATCGGAAATGTCTTCCATGGGCGTGCAGCAAATAATGAAGTCTCCAAGAAGGTTGAGGACGTCATCGAGACGTACCCCGTTGAGCCAATTGTGACAGGCCCAACCGAAGTAAGCGAAAGCTCTTCTACCTAAGCCACCACAGACATCCTTGCTTTCTTAGTAGAGCCAGGGAAAACTCCTGAAGAAGAAGCGCTGAGGATGGCTGTCTGCAGGTTTTTTATGAACTCAGGCAACGATGCCTTCGAAGCATTGGCTAACTATGTATTCAATAAGGAAGGCAGTGGTCCTCGTCCTTAATCTTTTATTCAAAACAAAAATAATAATAAAAGAAATTTTATTTTCATTCTGTCTCTCTTTTTTTTATACATAGTACTTCTTAAGAAATTTGCCATTGATCGGCATCATGAATAAATCTCCATTGGGCTTTAATAACCGATAGGCGCCATTAGAAAACACGGTCTCAATTACATAAGGGCCTTCCCATTTTGCTTGGAATTTCCTTTTGCTTTTGTGAGTCATAATCATCGATCTTCGAACGGCTAATACCAACTCGCCAATCTTGAATACCCTCTCTTTAACTTTACGATTGAAAGTTCGAGATATATGGGCTTGATATAGCTCAATATGCTGTTGTGCTTGAAGACGCTTCTCGTCCAATCCCTCAAGTTCTTGGAGTCATAAGCGATCATTGTTCTCTATAGTTAGCTCATTAGCAATAGCTATTCGTAGAGATGGAATCTGGATTTCTAAGGGAAGAACCGCCTCACATCCATAAACCAATGAAAATGGTGTAAAACCAGTAGAAGTCCGGACTGTTGTACGATAAGCCCATAAACATTCTCCAAGTTTCTCATTCCAATCACATTTATTATAAGAGACAAATTTTTGAGAAGTTTAATGATCGTCTTATTGAAGGCTTCGGCTAAACCATTAGCAGCTGGATTATAAGTCGTAGAAGCCAGATTTTGAATTCGATTCTTATCATAGAACCGATAAAATGCCTGACTGGCAAATTATGGACCATTGTCATGAATTATTCGTCGAGGAATTCCGAAGCGATAAATGACATGATGTTTGATGAAGCTGATCACATTAGATGTTTTCACTTTAGCAAGGGGAACTGCTTCTGCCCACTTAGAAAAGTAATCGGTTATAGCTAATATGAACCGATGTCCTTTAACAGAAGGAGGGTTAATAGGACCAATGACATCCATACCCCAAGCTTCGAAGGGCCAAGAAGCTGCTGTAGGATGTAGAAATTCAGAAGATTGGTGAATAAAGTCAGCATGAATCTGACATGCTTTACACCTTCTGGCGTAATCCACAGCATCTGCTATCATGGAAGGCCAATAATACCCTATTCTTCGAATACGGTCCTGTAATTTCGGACCCGGTTGATGAGCACCACAGACACCATCATGAGCCTCACGGAGTGTCTGTTTAGCTTCACTTTCTGAGAGACAGCGCAGCAAGAGTCCATCATATGAGTGACGATATAACATAATAGAATCGAAATGATCGTCTTTTAATTGATGCAGCTTCTTTTGGATCTTCAGGTAAAATCCCATGAACCGCATAATCAATAAATGGAGTTCTCCAATCCCTCTGCTGAGATCTTGACTCTGTAGTATAACTCTGTTCAATACACAAATTATTCTTGACACAGAATAAATCTCGGTCCAATAAAGTAATTGTATTTTGTCTTCGGATTGGAACAGCCAAGTCTGCAGCTAGGCTAGCAAGAGCATCAGCCTCCATATTCTGAGAACGTGGTACGAATTCAATGAAGAATCCTTTGAGTAAAAGGACCAATTCGACTACCACTTGATGATAAGGGATGAGATCAGGATTTTTGACTTCATAAGTCCCTCTAACCTGATTAACAATCAGTTGAGAGTCTCCATAGGCTTCCAGAAATTCAATATCCAATTGTTTTGCGACTTGGAGACCAATAATAGAGCATTATATTCTGCTACATTATTGGAGCATGGTTCATTGAGAGAACAGGCACGGTATATGACCATTTTGTCAGGAGAAACCAAGACGATTCCTACCCCAGAGACAATATTACCTTTAGGTCCAACCCGTGATGCTCTGTCAAAATATAATTGCCAGATGTCATTTTTCAAAGTCATATTGCAATCCACGACTTCATCTGGAATGTCCTCATATAACTTTGATGTTTCAGGTATAGGGTGAGCAGCTAAGAAATCAGCTAATGCTTGACCCTTCACTGATTTTTGAGGTATATAAACCATGTCATAAGGAGTGAGCAACATCGCCCAGGTAGCCAACCTAGAGTTAAGAATGCTCGATTTTCTCATCAATACCCGAATGGGATTTATTCTGGAGATGATATGGATAGTCTGTCCTGTCACATAATGTCTGTTTTTGGACAGCAAAAACCAAGGCCAGACATTCCTTCTCTACAGGAGTATACCTGTGTTCTGCTCTGACCATCATTCGGCTAAGATAATAAATCGCTTGTTCATGTCCTATACCACTTTTTTGTGCAAGAAAAGCACCAAGTGAATGATCCAAAGCTCGAACATATAGCAAAAATGGTCTTTCTATCACTGGAGGTACCGAAACAGGGGGATTTGTAAGGTATTACTTGATGTCATTAAAGGCTTTCTGACATGCTTCATCCCAAACAAATGATACACCCTTCTTTAATAGATGGGAGAAAGGCTGGCATCTTCCAGAGAGATTGGATATAAATCTCCTGATATACGTAATGCGACCTTGGAAGCCACGAAGTTCTTTTAAATTACGTGGAGGACGTATTTCAAGAATTGCTTTAACCTTATCAGGATCAACATGGATACCCTGAGAAGTGATGACAAATCCTAAAACTTGCCACTGGAAACCCTTAAGAAAGACTTAGTAGGGTTCATTTTCAATTGATGTTGGTGTATCAGTTCAAATACTGTCTTCAAGTCTTGAATGTGATCATCTTTTGATCGACTCTTAACAACAATGTCATCTACGTAACATTCAACTGTCTTCCGTAAATGCTCTTGAAAGATGTTGCTTATGGCCCGTTGATACGTGGCACCGGCATTTTTAAGACCAAACGGCATCACCGTATAGCAGTAAACCCCAAGGGGTGTACGAAAGCAGTATGCTTCTCATCTTCTGGATGCATTTTAATTTGATTACATCCTGAGAATCCATCCATGAAAGACATGCGTTCAAAACCACATGTATTGTCTATCATGACATCAGTAATTGGAAGTGGAAATTCGTCTTTTGGACAAGCTGCACTAAGATCTCGAAAATCTATGCAAACTCGGACTTTTCTGTTTCTTCATAACAGGAACAATATTGGCAACCCAATCGGGGTGTTGTTCTTCACGAACAAAGCCACATGTGATCAACTTTTTGACTTCTGCTTCAATTGTATCCATCATATCTGGTCGAAAATGCCATTGATATTGTTTTACAGGTTTAGCATTAGGAAGAATTTTGAGTTTATGAGTAGCAACTTTGGGATCTAGATCTGGCGTATCCTCATAACTCCATACAAAAGTATCAATATATTCTTTGATCAGTTTTATCAATTCTTCCTTTTCATCTTCAGAAAGATTTTACTGATGAATATTGGTTTGGGCGTAGTTCCATCTCCAACATCAATCTGGACAATCTCATCCTCTGTAGGTGGTTGTCGTTGTTCAAAACGAAGTTCCCATTGAGTGTCCATCTGTTGAGCCCAAGGATCATTCTCAAATAACTCAGATTCACCATCAGTTTGAACCATAAGCTGAAAATATTGCTCAGATTCATCATAATAATCTCTTTTATCACACGAGGAGTGAGATGTATCAGATTCGATAAATTGGATTTCTTCTGAATCTGATGATTGTGAAGAGCCAGAAGAGAACTTCTTATATATCATCATTAAACATGTAGGACGAATCTATCCCAATCCATGACGAGTCTTCTGGTAAAACGGATCACCACATAATAGTAGTCGTCTACCTTTGCCTTGATTGAGACCTTGCATAGTCTTCAAATATTCCCATGTTCTGGATAATCTTGAGAGATTGTTGACTATATCTGTCAATTCGGATTATTTCTTTATCTTTATCTCTTAAATCATCTGTCTGAGCAACAGGGATATTTCTAGCCAGGCCAAACACAATTTGGCGCTTATTTTTCTTATCAGACGGAACCACGAAATAAGATTCTTGTGACGTCTATAAGTTACATAAGCTTGCGATGAAGCGGCTACAGGAAGAAGATAGGGAAAAGATGTTAGAAACCTTTGGCATAAGGTCCAACATCGTTATGAGGAGGAAAAAAATTTCCTTATTGTCAATATATAAGGTTTTCTCTGTGTCTATGTCGTCTTTATATTGATGACTTTGATTATCAGAAGATAAAGTCATCTTTAAATAAACTTGACAGCCATATACTCGAAAAGAAAATCTTCATTGATATCAAAAAGTACAGAATGATCAATATTTACATCATTTACAATTTGACTGCTACGCTTCGGATTAATCATTAGTGGATTATCCGTCTTCTGCGTAGATTTGCCAAGATTGACAATCAATGGAGGTTCTGGATCATTCGTACAAAAGTATGCCCTTTGACCTTGATCACAAGAGGTTGAACTTGGCTTTTAGCAGAAACATTTACTGATTCCTCAGATGAAGCTTGAGTTCTTCCTTTAACCTTGATCATCAAAGGTTAATTGTTGACAAGTTGGGGTTGGATTCGCCCTTTGACTTTGATATTCAAAGGTTGCTCTTCTGGCGGATCTTCATTAATAGACTGATCTTCAGCAGATGATTGATCTTCAGCCATATCTGATATCTCTTTCACATGCTCTTGTTTGTAAAGCCTTGAGTCAGAAAAATAGGCTTCGACACCCTTGAAAGGATTGATATCAGCAAACTCAGTCTTTACAACCCTTGGGAATCCACGTACTTGAAGCATTGGTGGAGAGTTGAAGGCACGATGTTATGCTCGTAACCATGGTCTTCCAAGAAGGATGTTGTAGGATACGTCTGAATTAATAACATAGAATGTTGCCATAGTTCGAAGATCCAATCTGAATCTTCAGACAAATTTTCCCCAGTGTTTGCTCTTCCAGAGTTGAAACCAACTATCGTAGTACTAGTGTAAGTCAGATCACTAGGAATCTTCAATGGTCTTAGCATACTTTGAAGAATTCTGCTAATGGAAGACCCAGGATCAATATAAATTCTGTCAACTTCAATAGATTCAATATACCCAGTATAGCACAAAGGCCTGTCATGCTTGTTATGCTTCAACAGCATATCTTCTTGTGTAAAGGTGATGTTAGGAATTGCTTCCATCACACTATGACATTATGGACATGACACTGGTATATTTTTAGGAGTCTTAAGTTGAGCTAAGCAGGAATCAGCTTGCAGCAAAGCTTCACTCAACGTTTCGCGACTTTCTTTAGAAAGGCGAAGCAACTCGAAGATAGATAATCTAGCCGGACTATTAGCTAACTGGGCTAGAATATCAAATTATAGGGTTTCATCACCACCCTGACTGGAAGTAGACTTCAACGGGACGTCGAAGCGTACCGCTTTCTGTTTCCCCTTTTCAACCACAGCAGGAGAAAGAGACGGTTGAGTTGATGGTGTTTCAACATTCTCAGTTTCTTTGGAGGATCCCTCATAATCTTTGTGGTACTCTTTTCCAGATCTTATACCAGCAAAAGTTTCTTCTTCAAACTCAGAGAAGGAAGTACCATATTACAGGATTTAATCTTCCTTTCCTTAGTCTTTCTTGTGAGGATTGTTATGAGGAACCTCAGAACCCAATCCAACAGTAGATTTTTGACTTTGAATTTGTAAAGGAAGTCGTATTCCTTTACATAATTCAAACCTTCTGCCTTTTGAAAGTCATAACCCATCTTCTTCATGAGAAGGACAGATTGCTGACTGTATAAGTGAGTAAGACAGTGGACTTTCAACAGGTGGTTCCATAGAGGAAGAAGAAGAGATCTCTGTAACTACAGGAGAATGAAGAATAAACGTCTCTGTAGCTACGGGAGGAAAAGGATTCGGTATATGAGGAAAAATCCCTGTATGAGCTTTTTCATAAGCAGCGAAGACTTGTTGTGCCCTATAAGGGAACACTATTCATGGCTAGCCACTGCTGATGAGTAAGCTTGAGCTTGGCAGAAGGAGCCAGACTTGGAGGATATGTTCAATCCTCTCAGTCTATCTTCCAAAGGAAAGCCATCCCATAGATGATCCAAATCATCAGGATCTGGAATAACATGAGAAATCATGTTGCAGGTTTTGACTTTCTTACCTTTCTTAGATTTTGAAGTTTTACCTTCATCTTCCATTTTAGGTACTAAGTCAGGATGTACCCACATAATTTCACCATTCTTTAAAGTAAGAGGCAACAATCCTTATTTTCCTCCCTGGCAGGCGGGATATTCACAATCCTCATCATCGCCTTCGAAATTGGGACAATTCCATCTGGTACTTGTTGTGGAGGAAAATCTCCAAATTGAAGAAAAACCATATTGGTTGTAACCGTATGGTCATCATTGGTTAAAGTGATAGCACCACCATTTATCAGCTCTTGGATTTTTTCTTCAAAACATAGCAAGCGCTGGTAGAATGATTATGTATCTATGATAGATACAGTATTTGGGATTGTCAGTCAGATTCACCTCATTAGACCTCTTTGGCTCCGAAATCTGGAGTTTGCCGCTCTTCACCAGACATTGGAATATCCCTGGTATATCACTTTCGTCAAAAGAGTATTCTTCTTTTGGCCTGGAAGATTCCTGATTATTCGGCATCGTTTATTCTTGGAAAGATTGACCATAAGAGTGTCTTTTCCTTTCATATTACGATTGCCGGAATTATTACCAGGATTACTTTTCATTCCATTATCCTCAGAGGCGAAAATCAACACATGTTCATGAGCCAATCTACCATTGGTTTCGGCAGAAACTGGTACTATGATAAACGAAGCCCAATCTGTGAATTGGGAACCTGTGAAGACAGTGATGGATGGTCGCAGATTCATCTTGCATGTATCAATCAGCGCTAAATCTGGCATACCAGGGGGCATCCTTAAAGTCGCCTGTCGAAAACGTTCAATGAACGTCCGAGTATCTTCTTTCTTTTGCTTGATTTTTATTAAGGAGGACATGTTCATGTCCATACCTCCTTCATAGAAACGGGAGAGAAACATTACCTTAAATTTGTCAAAAGACGAAATACAATTGTCGGGTAAACTAAGATACCAGTCGTAAGCTGAACCCGTCAAGTATCCAATGAATACGCGAGTGAGAAGAGCATCATTTTTCTGTAAATGTACAGTCATAATATCAAAGTAATTGATATACTGACTAGGAGAAGCCTTTCCATCAAACAATACCATTGACTGTGGCTTGAATTTCGGTGGAAAGGGTACATCATTCCAATGAGGAGGATAAGGTTGCTTAATCCCTAACCTCTAGAGTTGATCCTTTTGCTTCAAAACTTCAAACTGTACTTTAAGCTTACGCACTGCTTGAATGGCTTCACTAGTTTACGGAAGCACATTTGATTGAAAAGTTGTTGGTTGTATCGTAATCCTAACTGGAGATGGTACATCTTCTGGAATAATGGGATCTGGAGATGCAGAATTTCGATAACAGCAGGCTCTTGGATATTCAAAGGTATATCAACCCCTTGGCTATCTTGAGTTGGTGCTGCTACCTGTACCGGTGTTACTATTAACGGTTGAGCAGTTTGCCGAGCCGTTATTATCTGGTGCATGCTTTGCATCATGTTAAGCATGTCTTTCAATGATTGCTCAACGGCAGTGAGACGTTGTTCTGTATTAACAGATGACGTCTCTGGTTCATCTCCAATAGCGTAGGATTTAACCTCTCTGAAGATACAGAAGGATTAGTATAGAAGTATGAATCAACACTATCAGTTTCGGACTCAAGAGATTGAGTACCCCCAGCTTCAGAATCAGAAGTCTGCAATTGTCTTTGTCTTCTTGATCGAGTATTCTGATATACTCCTTCAAAAGAATCAAGAAGTCCGTTGAATTGTTGTTGACCTGGGGTTTGGGACGTGTTCCGTCTAGGACGTCGTCCTCTGTGGTATAAGATGCCATATTGACTGATGCATATGATAACTCATCAGCTTGTTGTTGGGGTGCATTAAAATTCAATCGATCAAAAACTGACTGTCTGGAAGCCGAACAACAACATTTGATCACAATTTGGTGACACTCAGTGGTAATTTTCTTAGGGGAGGTCACGGGAGATTGCCTATTTTACGCTTTTGTATTAGCAATTCACGTAAATCAGAAGGAGTAGTCTTCTTTATTACATTTGGGTAGCAAAACGTTTAGTCCCGTGTGTATAAAGAAGATTACTGGCTGCATTCGCAGAACCAAACTGTACATTTCTACGCATTTGGAGTTGTGTGCGCAAATCTTGAGATTTTTTAGCATGAAGGACTCCATTTTTATTGCGTGTGATTTGTAGTTTGGTACTTTGCGTAGAGCAGTATAAGAAGGCTGTTGGTGTAGAACTGAAGCTTTACCAACAACATTTTTACGCTGTATGTATTTAGGTACAT
>JANAVB010008015.1:0-58101 GCA_029216955.1 Iris pallida
ACAGTTAAAGGAAAGAGATGATATGATACACAAGAGGAGATCAAACGAAGACAAATATAGGAATGAGATTCCCATAAGATGAATCATCGACAAGTCTGAAAGACAGACCGACATGGGCCACCAAAAAACCCTATCACGCCTAGAACCAGAATACTTGATAGTGGGACAAAACAAAGCCAACTACTTATATCAGAGTACGCTAGTACTCGATTATACGATTATGTCTATCTAGAAGACAAGTGGGTTGACTCTAGCATGCCACTCATGAATCCTAAGGTCAGACAGGTCCTATCTCAATCCAAACAACACAAGAAGTAATAAAGAGTAAATTACATATGAGATGGGTAAGGCGTCACAACACAAATGCACATATAATCATGAGAGCTGACATAATAAAAGATATATCAACTAAATATAACAAAGGTACCTAAATGTACAACTAGCCACGATCCAGAATATACATCCATATCGTCTATTAAAGGAGGGAACAAAATCTAGATACAAGGACTAACACATGCCCTTGGCTAAATACCACCAAATAAAAGTACAAAAATGGAGTGAGAGATAATGGTAACACACTCACTAATCCATGTCGGTCCTTTGAGTGCGAAACATCCGGAGAATACCATAGTAGAACCTTGAGATCAACTATAGAACTTGGCCATGCAAAACCAGTGGGGTCAAAACCCTAAATAGCAAGTTCTATAAGAAAAGCTCGAGGTGAACGATAAAGCCCAACAACAACACAACAATAATACATATACATAAATAAATAAATATAGGTCGAGACTAGTACGGTACGAATGCACGCATATTGAGAATAGAAATAGCTGAATAGAAATACTGAACAATATAGCAATAAACATGAACAAGTCGATGAGGAATAAAGGACTTAGGAACTACTCAAAGTCGGAGCCACAACCCTTAAACAAAATAAGGACTGGGGTTGCAGATCTTTTTCGAGCAGAACTTAGCCTCTGACCACTCACCGACTTAAAGAGCATATAAAGTAAAGCATAACCAAAAGTGCACGATCAATCATTGCCTATGGCTTTCTATTATTAACTAACTAGGGTTATCATAAATCTAGTTACTAGAATGCAAGTTGAGGATCTTCGCAACAACCTGAATGCGGATACTCGGATGTCCAAGGGTACGAGTAACTTGTACATCTATTGTCTAACAAGATTGTCGGCAGATGAAACGAGTCTTGAACTTATAACATGAACAACCATATCGTATACTTGTAAAAGAAAATATATAACTGACTATGCCACAATCCGGCACGATATTTTTTTCGTAAAAAGCAGATATGATATAACAAATCAAGTCTTTCCCTAAAATTTTAAATAGTTGTCCCGAATTCAAGTTGACTCGATCGTAACATATAAAACATATAACTGACTATGCCGTAACCCGGCACGACATATGACTAGATCGTGTATCAATACGCACAAATTTGGTGGGTCATGGAGCCCTTACCTAACAGGGTTAAGCTATGCCTCATTGGGCCCTTGGAGCTCGGGGTTGGTAGTACAAATTTCCTTCTACAATGATCTACTTGAATTTACTAGTCATTTACCTTATCATATTTATGTCAAATTCTCAAGTCATGGAGACTCAAGAATTTCCTAAGATGACGTGTTCTATGTATGAGTAATTCGCACGTTATCACTTGCGAACATCCCCGTACTAACATCACGCACTACATGGGACAATACTCACACTCGATTGTCCAGTGCCAAGATGTAATAGATTAAACATTTAACAATCTATATCCACGGTGTCAAGAAAGAACATGTACTCATATCTTTGATCTAGAAATTAATAAGGAAATTAATACATGAGTGCGCTACTACGAGCCACTATCTAGAATCTGGACATAGAATAAAACGTAAACACGAACATGTGACATGTATATAGGGTGTACATCACTTTCTAACTATACAACAACATAGAGCATAATAAGATATCATATATGTCGAAGAAGATAGCAAAAACGGATGAAAAACGAGAAAAAACAGATAAAAAACAGCTCAAATCAGCCAAAAATAGCCAAAATCGGTATACCGACGATATACTATAGTATACCGGCGGTATTTCGAACAAAAGATAGAATTTTTGCGGTATAAATTCGGTATTTCATCAGTATACACTCGTATACCATTTTGTAACAGCGACAAAAACTTAAAAAATGGCAAATCCTGTTTCGACCATAAAAAACCTTATTTTAAATGAAAATTTAGATTTTCAAAAGTGAAAATCATATAGAATTGAGTTTCCTACAAAAGAAAGCATTCATTTTTACTGATTTATAAAATTAAAAGATGAATAACTCAAAATACTTTTGAGCAAGATGTAACTGTCTAGAGTCCCTAGTAACCAATCCAAAGCTTCTACTCCTCATGGGGGGTTAGACACCACACCGAAGGCCTCAAGGTCAGCCCCCATGCATAGCCAAGGCAAAAGAAGAAATGAAGAGGGAGTGGAAAGAATAAAAAGAGAGAGAAAAGAAGAAAATCAAAGGATATAGAAGGGGTGAATTAATCGTGATCGTCCGATCGCGATATGCGACTCGATCGGGATTAATCTCGACCATCCAGAAGAAAACCAAAAAAACCAATAGAAAATAGAATGTATCATCACTATTCACGAAAATATCTAAATACTATTCATCAAAATATTTAAACACTATTCATCAAAATATCTGAAATCAAAAATATCTAAAAGGGAAAAATATCCCCTGATCGGTACACTATCGGAATGCTGGTTAAGAAGAAAATTTATAATTTAGAAAATGTTTTAAATCGTTCCAAAAATAAAGAAAGTATTAAATACACTACAAAATACGTATCCGAATATAAATACCGATTCTATGAGACGAGTGTCACAACCATTTAGACAAAAATTGATACATAAATACGTGATATCCATTGAGACTGAACATATTGATGGAAATTGGTATGGAGAAATCTTTACATGTCCCTTCATGTCTAGACCCCATACATCCAACTAACTCTAGAACCATCAAAAAGATCAAGGATCATGTTTCTTCGGGTCCTGAACCGCTATACACCGAGCATCGGGCCATCGATGTCAAATCATTCGGATAGATGAAGTATCATGTTCCTTCTAGTAACCGAATGACAAAGATTCATGTGTCGGCCATCATTGCTAATTGGTTTGGAGAGATCAAATATGAACTTCCTTTCAGTCCAGATTAATAAACATACCGAAAAGATGTTGTACTCCTGTATAAAATGAGATTACATTCGAAAATGAATTATGTACAAATTTTTTTCATCTATTATTCTAGAAGTTAAGTTTCTAGAAAACTATCACTTTCAATAGTGCAATTTCTTTGTGACTTTATTGCCGTTAGTAGCTTTTTGCCATTATAATAATAAAAAATAGTTTATAGTGCTATGTTGAACGAAATATGTATTGAACATTCATAAAAATTCATGGGTTGACTTTAGAGAACAATCAAGGAATAGTCATATGTATACTCATAAAATTCTAAGTCAAGGTCTCTGCCCTCTACGAAGATAAATAAGGTATTATGAACATATTATTTTTTTATCATATTTTTAAAAATAATGATTGTACCATTTTGCTTTATACTATGGGTTTGATTGAACATATGATTTAGAGGAATAGATCGACCTTTTTTTCATTATCTGTGTGAATTATTTTTGGTGCTGGTGTGATACAAACATAGGTCGTGCCTAGCATTTGGCTATATTTTTTTAATTTAAAAACACTTATTAATTTGCTAATTTCTTCTAGTTTGGTTTTAGGTTTAGACTATTCTCCATTTTGTCTTAAATGAAAAAGAAAAGAAAATCCAACCTAAAATAAACTAGCAAACCAAATACAAAGAAACTATTCTTAAAATATATAGCTTTCAATTTTATTATTGTAATTCAGCTTGTACGAAATATTTTATCGATCAAAATACCAATATTATTACTTGGTGGTTGTATATATAACTAGACATCAAATATCAAGATATACTAAATATAGTTTTTATTTTCGGCAAGAATGGATCAGTTTGACATATTTATCTTTTTACAATGTCAACTTATTGTTATTTTGTTTTTTGCAAAAAATAGGTGATAGTTTTTATTATGGTTAATATGACGTGTTACTTTTACATTCATTGGCTAAAAGGCCTATAAATAACTATAATGACCATCAATTTGAATATATAACCTTCCAATCTACCATTTACATGTACTGTTAATATTTTTAAAGGCAACAAAAGCGTTATTCTTTTTTATGGTGATGGCTTTTGTAATGTCTATAGTCGTTGCGAATGGGTCTCGACACATTAAAAATCTATTGATGGAGAAGCACCAAGAGATCGGCACTAATCAATTGGAAGAGGTCAAGCATGAAGCCCCTGTCGGTCCAGACTCGATGCATCATCTTGTGTCATCCACCAAGCCCGAAGCACTCATCGATGCTAATAGATATAGAGAAATCAAGCGTGAATCCCCTGGGGGGGCGAAGCCGATACACCATCGTGCAGTAGCCACCATGCCTGAAATACTCATAAACGCCAATCCATACTGAGACATAAAGCATGAAGTCCTTGGGGGGCCAGACCCGATACACCATCATGCATCACCTACCAAGCCTGAAGCACTCGTCAATGCTAATGGATTTGGATATATCAAACGTGAAGCCCCTAGGGGCCCAGAACCGATACACCATCCAGCATCACCCACCAAACCTGAAGCATTCATCGATGCTAATGGATTTGGAGAGACTAAGTGAGAAGCCTCTTTTGGATCAGACCCAATATACTATATATCACGCAACACCCATCAAGCATGAAGTACTCATCAATGCTTATGGATTTTTAAAATTCAAACATCTAGTCCCTTCAAGTTCGAAGCCGATACAGAATATTGCAAAATATATCCATTCAACGACAATAAATTTAAAGAAATTAACCATGTAGTCCCTTCATGTCTAAACCTATTAAATAATCCAATGCCACACACCAATTAGGCAAAAAGGTGGAGAGAATTATGATATAAATAAGATTGTCATGGACAATGAAATGTACCACTTCTTCTAGTATTATCCAGTTGAATTTCTAGTAAAATATCACTTCACACAAAGTAATGCTATTTATCATGATGCATTATGCTGATTAAAACATGTGTTAAACACGCCTAAACTATTTCTTTGAGCCTACGTACTACAGTTTTTTAAAACTTTTTGGTTAGGAGCAAGGTTGAAACTTTTAATCCAATATGTTGTTTTTTCTTAAAAGAATATGGAAATCAACTATAAAGAAGAAGAAAAACTTGACTACAGCTTAAACATCATTCCTACGATTTTGATTTCCATGAAATATGTTACCAATCAAAATATTTTAATTCTTATTGCATGGCTAGAAATATTTAACTAAAGCTTCAATTATCAAAAGTATTTAAAAGATTTTTTTTTCTTTTTTCATCACTAACCAATCACAACTTCGATATGTTTATTTTTTAGCGTCACCATGACTGACGTCAAATTAGGTGCTATTTTTTTTACAAAATTACGTATTACTTCATGTTTTTCGTTAAAAATTATGTGTGATATGCAATTTTGACAACGATCAAAATTAAAAATATTCTAAATTTGACAATGCCCATAATTAAATTTTGGCTACACCTTCGAAGATACTACTAGTAATGTATGATATTCTTTCCTTAATTTATGTATGTAGAATATGTTGATAATGTATGATGTTCTTTCCTTAATCGATTTATATGTTTGAGCCTGAAATGACTATATTATCACAATATTAGAATTTATACTCAGAAAGAAATCACAATATTGTTCTATCACAATATTTAGACAAATTTTGCATGTGCTTATATTCTGCGGCGCTATAATTCTTTTGTCTTATTAAAAACAATTAGTCACAAGAAAATAGTTAGTGAAATTGCAAATTTTTTTAAATCTAAAGTTTTAAAAGTTTAGAATATTTTGGGTACAAGTCGACAGAGTCCTTCTGTCAACTGGGCGTAAATAGCACTAAGCAACAAGGTACTTAATCGTCCCCCTGTAGACCTCCGCTAGTTGGAAATCGGCCCCTACAGCTAACCCAAGTTAATCAACAATTGATAGACTAAATATTTTTTTAAGGTTGATTAGCAAAATCACTTAAACTATTATTCTAGTACTTTAGACAGCCATTTTTGCAAACATGGCTAGTAAAGTTAAATCTTTAGGCCCACGGCTGAATGATACTATGGCTTACATTAAGAGGTGACAAAGTCAGCTAATTTTTGACTCATTATCTTAAGGCTTATATCAACAATTTGTGTAATCAAAAATTTTTTTAAATGGATTCTGATGACATGGAGTGTAATTTAGGAGTAACCCAAAAATTTGTCTTAGTCAAACAAAAAATTTCCTAAAGAAATGGAGTATAATTTGTTTCACAGAATTTAAAGTGTTTTTGAGTCATTATATGGCATTTTCTTCAGATATAAAAAAAAAACTAAATATCACTCACATCCAGTGTAAGGTTTCACCTGTGGAACAACTTAGATACTCATAAGTTGATAGATCTTAGTTACAAACTAGCATAGCTAGGAGTATCAAAGAATTTGAAATAGTATATTTAACATAGTTTGTGCTGAAGTTGAATGGTTCACACATCTTACTATGTATATATCAAATAGATCAAAGCTAATTTTACTCCTGCTATGACTTCATGTTATATTGAAACTGAATAGATTAAGCATCTTATTATGCATATACATGATCTAGATATTTATGTACCTGTTATTTTTATAAATTATGCTAAAAAACTGCTAAAGCATGATCTTGTGAATTCTAGGATGAACAAGTATATGCAGCTGCATTTCAAGACATTAAAAGAGCCTAAAAGGCAAAAATGGTTCTTGACAATAAAAGTCATAAAAGAACTTTATAGATCTCTTGACAAAGAGTCTGTTTACTCTTAACAAAGAGTTCTTCTAGGACATTGATCCTAGAATCATCGAGGGGGATGGGGTTAAGCACATAAGTTCGTCACCACTAGCAACCCAACCGAGTCTGACTGTAGATCCCAAGAAGCCAGTTCAATAGATAGGATCAAGCTGGACTGGGTGACAATTGTGGAACACTGACCCTGAGATTAAATCTCTTAAAATAAATGCCCAAAAGGTTGTACATGTGTACATGGATACCCCATCCCTATGGTGACAATGTTCTGGTGTGATATGGGTAGGGTAAGTTTAAACTCTTAATAAGTCCAAGCATGATATGCAGGGTTGATTCCTATAACATACCTTGAGGACTTACCTATATGGGAGGTTGTGAAGGCCGCAACTATAGGACATGGTGATCTTAGACAACTTTCATGAATATGAAAAAGTGCACATGGCTAACCAAATATGCCACCCGATAGATCCAGTTACCTCTAGCGTACTATGTGTATTATTTTCTGAATGTGGTTCAAAAAAACTAATTCAAGGCATAGTCCATCAAGCTCTTCACAAATACAATAATCACTAAGTGTGATTCAAGGTTATAGTCCATCTCATCTATGCTTCATATATAACTGCCCATAAATTCTCTTATTCTTCTCTTAGTTTCTTTTCTTCTGTTACATTGGAACGTGACCTTTTGTGGGGGAGGGGTTAGGGGGATTGTTGGATGTGAGTGTGTGTTTGAGTTGACATAGCAAAAGTTCATGTTCCCATTAATAGTCCCACATCGGTTGGGAGTTCTTATGAATTGTACATATATACACTTGCTCTCCTTTGCTTCATTGAACTCTTAGGTGGCTGCCCTATGGGCCACATGCATGCACCGACGCCAACGTCTTGCTCAGCTCGGTTCGGCTCACGTAACGGGTGTGGGTATGTGCCCACATTTGCGAGCGCCAAATGTCGATTCGATTTCCTCTTCGGGTTCGGGCTGAGACCCTTAAATTTTTTTTGCTCCTATTAATTTTTTACCATTTGTGAGTCATAAACATTTGAAAGTTGGATAGTAAAAACATTTTGATTTTCATATTAATCCGAACATTACACCGATTGATTTCCCACATTAATCCAAAAGTTACACCTATTGATTACCCACATTAATCCAAACGTTTCAATATGTTTTTTTATATGCCTTTATCTAGCATCAATTATGTTCTTAAAGTCCAACCATCGGTTACATAGTTCTATGCCTATATAATTTACCTTTTTTCTTCTCTTTGGACACAAAAAATATCTCTACAGAATCTCTCTCACAAATTTTTCTCTTCATGAAGTTCTTTCTGTTCCTCATATTCTCGCTCTGGGCAGAGCTAAGTCAGGGTCAATCTCTCCGAGTTTTCTGCGACAATGGGACACCGGTACAGCGGGGGTTTTACCACTAGGAGCAATCGAAAAAGTGTATATAGACCCGAATTAACTCTTAGTGTAGTGCTTCGTGTGCGACTTTCCCGAAGGCCGGTAACCATTAATTTTTGTTTATTTTATTTGTAGTTTTGAACAAGAAAACTTATATTTATCTAACAATCTAAGAGTAAAATCATCATTATATAATTGACTTACTGGAGTTTAGTATAGATATTTATATGCAATATTTTTAATTTGATTATTGATATTTAGAAAGTATGTGTACAATATGGACTAGAGCGTATTTCTAGTTTGGAAGTACTTTAGTATTTTCAACATGTTTTCCAATATGTTTCCTATTGATAAGAGTGCTTTGTGTATGAAAAATAATTTTCTGCTTTATCTTGGAGTACTTAGCAAAATATCAAAAATCATATTGGACTAATTCTTATAGAATTTTTGTAATATGATATGTATTGTACGAGCTTATCCATATGACTTTTCAATTTTCTTAAAATTTATTTGCCTCATCATGAGACATTAGGTTGGTATTTGTTCATAAATAAGTATTTGTTTATACATACAACCAGTATCATATTAGCAATCTAGCAACAAATTGGCTTATAGTTTCTTACTTAAAAATTAGTAATATTTGAATAGTCGGTAAGACATTGTTTCTTAACCGTGTAACTTGAATGATACCATTGAATTTAAATTGTATTTAATGTTACTTGGTGAACGATTAACCTGATTAATAAGGTGCTCACCGTTTGAATGAATGATGATATTGTGAGGGCTAATAATCTTTTATGGATTAATTAAATGTGTTAACCAATGTTTTTTTTAGCTAATTCTGTTATAGAAACTAAAACTAAAATTGTCCATATGGATGGAGTGGAAGTGTATTATTATACCCTAGATCTGAATGCTAGATTTCTTTTCTTTTGATTTTTTACCTAATCCATGGCAGACATTCTATACTATTGATTCTATATCCTTTCATATTAATTTATGTTGATTTAGTCTTCCATTGTTTCTTCTGCAAACAAATATAATGATAATCACATAATAGTCTTCAACTCTTCGGGTGTGGTCTTACTACTTTTCCTCCTTTAGTTATTGACTCAATACAAAGACACACAAGGTTAACTTTGTTCCAGTAAAAATATTGGTAATATCCTCAATCTTGTTGAGAAATACATATGAGATTAATTACAAGATTTACTTATTTAATTTATCGACATTTTTGTCATCCATATGCTTAATTTGTCAAAAGGACAAAAATGCTAGGAAAGAAAGAATGCTATGGAACAACAGACACGAACATGATACATGACACAGTAATATTGCTATTAGAATATATACATTCCCAGTGTAAGTTTCTAAGTGCAACGTTGCCGTTGAGAATATTAGAGCAAATAAATTTACAACGCTGACTTCCCAAGGATATATACAAAATTATTTTATCATCCAGCCATCAAATGTAACATTTGCATTGATAGTATTATGATTACTAAAAAGAAAAGGTTTCATAATGTATTATGAAATCAATCTATTATTATAGGTTATGTTTGCCAATTATGCGATGACAATATTATAATTTTATATTAAAACATTTTCATATTTTAACCATACTCGTCTTATAACTGAGACTACTAGTCTTACTAGTAGACAACTATGCTAGTTTGATGGAGCAATATGCTAGTTTCGTTACAATGTTAAATATATATATATATATTTATATATATATATATATTATATATATATATATATATATATATATATATATGTATGTGTATATATTTTAAAATATCTTTTATCTCGTGGTGAATAAGCTACCAGCATCCTATATTGTAATTTTTTGTTATCAAACTTTTAATTTGCAGTTTCTAATTAACAATATACAAGTTTTTAATTTATAAGTAATATAGTATGTTAACATTCTTCTTCTAAACTTCAATATAAATTATTATGTTTTAGTGTATAAATGATATTCATTTCTACCGGCTTTTTGTGCTCTTGCAAAATCCGAATCAATTGTGAATCGCTGCCATAATTTATAAGTATTTATATCTCTTAAGCACATCAATGCTTCTTTAATGTTGTGGCATTAGCCAATGGCTACCTTTTGAATGTTTTGGATTATTTAAATGTGATAAATATTTACCAATTGAGTGCTTTTAATTCTCCATCTATTTAGAATTCAATGGTTTAAATTTAATAACCATGAATCCTCTTCATATTAGAATACCAAGCATTCAATTGATTATCAAATGGAGAAACGGTAGAAGAATAATCGTGCACTAAACTCAATATCTATTTATATGAAATTAGATTGATAAAATAAATCCATTAATTTCTATTTTATATCTTAACATCCTAACCCTTGGTGGATATTTAGTTGGACTTGTACTGTTAAGTAGAACACTTTATACAAACAGGAAAAGCCTTCTTTTCTTAGTCCACTAGTCTAACACAATACATCATTGACATTTTGTCAAAATATAAATATATGTTGTTGTTGATTTATTTTAATAAATGATGCATGATTAAAACTGTGGGAAAAAATTATTGTTAGAAAAGTTTGTGCATCGTTACATTTCTTGTTAATATACAAAGTAACTTTTATTTTCTTGAAGACATGATCATTATAAATATTTTAACTTTTATGAAAGGGGCATGTTGTTAATGGTGACTATAATACAAATTTATTTTTGCACTCACTTATTATTAACGTGATCTTTGTAATGTTCTCTCTTCAATTCAGAAGCATTAGAGATTATGCCTTATTAGAAAATGCTCAGACCTGCTAAGGATGAAGGTAAGTAATACAGAAGTCCTTCCCTCTATTTTTCTAAACTTGATATTTGTAAATCTTTTTTCCAAAATCTTGGATGATGGATGTTTAGCAAAATTATTGAACTATCTCAACATAACTACTAAGACAAAATCAAGGCTAGAAGTACAAAATTGTTCTGAACGCGTGGAAATGTAACTTTTTTACATTTATAATTCACATGCTTTATTCACTTTGATTACTAAGTTTAGTTGGACAAATATATGATGAGCCATCAATCTTGGTTTTGGTATGTAGAATATGGTGATAATGTATGATATTTTTTCCTTGATCGGTCTATATGTTTGAACCTTAAATGACTATATTATCACAATAATAGAATTTATAGTCAGAAAGAAATCACAATATTAATATGTTACAATATTTAGACAAACTTTTTCTTTGCTTATATTCGGTGGTGCTACAATTCTTTTAACTTATTAAAAACAATTTAATCACATGAAAATAGTTACTAAAATTGTAAATTCCTTTAAATCTAAAGTTTTAGAATTTGAGATTATTTTGGGTACAAACCGAAAGAGATCTTCTGTCAACCGGACATAAATAGTCCTAAGCGACACGATACTTAATCATCCCACTGTGGACATCTGCTAGCTGGGAACCAGCCCCTACAGCTAACCCAAGTTAATCAACACTTGATAGACTAAGTATTTCTTAAGGTTAATTACCAAAATCACTTAAACTATTATTCTAGTACATTAGACTACCATTTTTTCAAACATGGCTAGTAAAGATAAATCTTTAGAGCCATGGTTGAAAGATATTATGTCTTACTTTAAGAGATGACAGAGTCAGCTAATTTTTGACTCATTATCTTAAGGCATATATCAACAATTAGTGGAATCATACATTTTGTTAAATGGGTTCTGATGACACACAGTATGATTTAGGAGTAATCCAAAAATTTGACTTAGTCAAACCAAAACTTTCCTAAAGAAATGGACTACAATTTGTTTCACATAATTTAAAGTGTTTCTGAGTCATTATATGACATTTTCTTCGGATATAGAAAAAAAACTGAAGATCACTAAGATCTAGTGTAAGTTTTCACCTGTGGAACAACTTAGATACTCATAAGTTGATAGGTCCTATTGACAAACTAGTATATCTAGGACTGTCACTACTACATTTTTAGCTTGCGATCATTTTTCCATTTTTGACTTTTTGTAAAATTGAATTTTTATTAATTAAATATGTGCTAATTATTTAATTAAGCCTCAACCTAGAAGTTAACCTAATATAGATATGACCATGAGACTAGATATTTCTTGAGAACCTTCTAAACTAAGTGCGAAGATTAGAAATATCTAGATATTGTATAAGTAGGATATTTTGGTTAGATATTAGTAAAGGAAACATAGTTTTGTTTTGAGCCTTTGATTGGACTTCATTTGCAAACAGAGAAGCTTAGCCACACATCTAACTTTTTGCCTAACCCTAATTCCTACCTAGATGGCCGACCACAATGGGAATTACCCCCCTATAAATAGCAACACATGAGTTCATCTTGCCTCTTTTAATACCCACAAGAAACCCTAATATAGTTCTTCCCAAATTTCTTCCACTTAATCTAAATTGATCCCAAATTGAGTCAACTCAATTGCATCATCATCCTCAACAGTAGAGGAGGCTAGTGTAGGCTTGCTAGCAAGGTTTGAGGACCATTGAACGAAAGCAAATTGGTAGAGGAGCTCATTCCTAGGTTTTTACATTAAAATTGAACTCTCAATAGATAAACCTCTCTAAACACTTTAAAATCATGATTCCTCTTCATAGATGCATACATCTACGTGTTATACCCCTGTAGATCAAGTTTGGTAGGATTTTGTGTCTATTTGGTATGCGTATCGGACACGTATCAGTATTTTTAGATAGGTATTCGATGAAATGCCCAAGTGAACTGTTGGTTCGTAATTTCTGAAACTATTTACATGATTTGATAGCCCTATATGTGAGGGACACAAAACCCTAACTCTGAGCTGGATTTTGTGTCATGTCCGTGTCCAAATTGGACACGCCCGTGCTGCAAGAGACCTGGTGCTGTGTCCTGCTACCTCATTGTTGTTTCTCTCGATACAGGCCAAGTGGACACGTGCCACTTGGTGGACACCTTGGGGTAGTGACTGTCAGACATGAAAACACATCCACACTGGGTTTATACTGTTCTGCATACGATGTTATTCGGTCACTGACACACACTTCGTGCCACACGAGGACACGTCGTAGACACGTGGTGAGGTATTGACCACGTAGACCAACACCCCAGCTATATGTTGACACAAGCACGTGGCACCTAGTGCTCTGTGTCATGTCCACGAAGCCTCGAACCCACCGTACGATGCTGTCCAGTTCATTCTGTGTCTGTATGGTTAATTTTGTGATTTGACACCTCGTGTCCAGTTGTATGGACACGAGACAATCCCCCATGACACGTACTATATGCCTCTAATGTATGCACACATCAATTTGATGTTTAATTAGGTTTTCGAAATCAATTTTGGGTTTGTAATGCCGGGTTCCATGAACTCTGATACTGTGAACAGTTGAAGTTGTTTTATGAGTTTTCTTGAAGGTTTATATGAAGTTTTAATGTGGAATATAAACAATAATGGCATGAATTAAACTAGGATTGTATGTTGGATTGGGTTTGTACATGTTCTTTCAATATCGTGTTCATTTTGTATTCTAAATGTCTTAAAATCGAACATGTATATAAGTTAACCTGAGATCCTAGTGATATACCTGAGATTGATGAACTAAGGTTAACCTAAAATTCGAATACTATTACCTGAGAATGAAACTGAACATAAGTTAGTTTTAAATTGAAATCTGAGTTGTATTCACTGCTGGGTTAACATACATGAGACTGATTTGATGTTCTTTCATTATCGAGTCCATTTCTTTAATCCTAATGTTCAAAACTGATATGTGAAATCTGTTTTCGAATGAGAATTGAATATGTATTGTTAAAACTAGGATTTTTTGTTATTACCTGATATTAAGTCACATGTAGATAACTGAGAATGTATTCTCAGGATCAGGTTTAACATGAGATTGTTTCAATAACTAAGAACTCAATGTTTATAACCTGAGTTTTGTTTGAACTTAAACCTGAGAACCTATACATAACTGAGTTTACCTTAATGTAGATAACTGAGTTTTATATTTGTACACTCGTACACCCCTAAACTCACCCCTATCTCACACAGTCTATACCATGCTAACACAACACTATATGCCACAGCCTCGTCTCACATTACACCACTGTCCACTCTACAATTGAGCACACACACACACACTATCTCTCATTATTTACATATCTCACTATTTTCCTCTCTATGTATTTGATATATATGAATGTGATATATATGTAATATATATATATATATATATATATATATATATATATATATATATATATATATATATATATATATATATATATATATATATATTATATATATATAAAATATATATAAATATATATATATATATATATATATATATATATATATATATATATATATATATATAATGCTATGATGTAGTTTGTGTGCCTTGTTAGCTAATGTGGTTAGCTATGTGTTAGAGAGTTTATATTTTACTTGGTTACTTGTAGGCTTGACTTGTTTAGACTTAGAATGGACTAAGTTAGACTAGTTTGACTTTAGAGTTGATCAGAGTTGACCAAGAGTTGACTTTGGCCCAGATTGACCTAGAAACATGTAGATACATTGTACTCTTCAAATTATAATCCCTTTCTATACATCATGACTTGTGTTGCTCTAAATAGGACTCAGTTACCTCGCTTCCGACTTTATATTCTCACAGACATTCAGATTTCAGGCGACTACATTCTCTGATCGTTTCATACTTGCTAGGACTTATATTAATGTTCTAGATTACTTTACTTGATGCTGACACTTCTTATCACAGATTAGTACTATATTGATCTTTCATGCAATGTTATCCCCTCATCGGATACATCGGGTATCATGTTTGTGTACTTTATCATGGGCTTCATGTACTCCTTGTGTTCGTGTTATTCGTGTACAAATCGTATGAAATCGTGTACTCTCATGTGCTCACATGATCTTCGTGTACAAACTAAACTTTGTGTATAATAACATAACTTGACTGGATCCTTGTGTATTGATTGGGGACGGGGGAGTAGAAGTGGTTATGTGATCAGTCTTGTAGTTTACTCTGTGTATAACCTCTGTAGATTACTCGTGTATAACATTATACCGTTTACATAACCATCTTGTGCTCTGAATCACTAGTCACTTACAGTTCTTACTTATATTGTATATATTTCCAGTTTACAAATACCTCTCCTGTTTTCATGTACATCTTCTTACAGTTCATGTATCTTACTCTTTTGCATTCTTTACATTTCCTGCCATGATATGAACTACGTGAGATATATTGTGCTCGTTCATGTCCAGACTAGACCTGTGGAAAATATTACAGAGGACGAGGAGGACTTCAGTACCACGTATTACAGAGCCCATATGGATGATACCTGTGAGCTGATCCCATATGAGGACCCGGCAGCAGTTGAAGACACCATCCCTTTAGTTTAGGCTAGTTAGCTAGACAGTTATCTTATTTCTTGTTGTCTTGTCTTATTTTGACATTCTGAGATATATTATTTTTGGATGTTGTTGTTGTTGTGTCGCACAGACACTTAGACTTATTTATCTTCTATTTGTACTTCTTTTGGATTTCATATCTATCATATCGTGTTGTTTCTACCTTAGATTGTGATGGAGATATACCTTTTATATTGTCCTCCGTTCGCAGAGTATATCTTGTGCAGTTTCATTTATACTGTATTAGATGTTATGACCTCGGATAACGTTCTACCGCCGACACTGCGGCGTAGGCTGGACGTACCCACTTCTCGTGCCCCTACACTGGTGCGGGTCATGACACATTTTTAGTGGTAGCCCATGCAGGTCTAATTTTGTAGTGGTATTCGAACTAGAGTATCACTACAGCCTGCAGTAGGATATGGGATATAGTTTTGAGGTACTCAATCACATTTAGAAAAAACATTTATCTAAATTCCTGGCATTTAAACTCTTTCTCATAATTGCTTTCCTTTGAAATAACTGTCCACCTTTAATTTTGTCGCTTCTTTCTCAGTATTGATTCCTTGTTTGATCTGTCTACAGGATGGTGATTGAGACATGATCGCAGCGTCCCATCACATGAGGTACGTCAAAGAGGTCTGCCACTTCTCATCCAGTTCAGTAAGGACTTGAGACGATAGCTCCCCTAGTACCTACTCATGTTGGAGCCTTTAGCACCTCTTTTCCTTCGTAGAACAGAGGCCAACCCCAGTTATTCCTGAGGTGCTTCAGCCGTAGCAGCAGCCACCTGCAGGATTGGTTGACGCTGCACACCTCTTTTCCTTCGTAGAACAGATCTTGGAGTCACATCAACAGCAGCAGCAGTGCCAGATTGCTAACTTTCGTCATGGCATAGATGATGCCCACCAGCTAGTCGTAACGATAGTGGATATGGTGGCTGCCCAGCCACAGGGAGGGCAGGATCAACAGTATCAACCGAGGACTCCTAGCATCCAGGAGTTCCAGAAGACGCGTCCTAGGTACTTTCGAGGCACAGAGGGGATCTTATATGCCGATGATTCGATCGAGCATATCAAGGAGATATTCCGGGTGGCGGAGATGCCCGCCGGACTTCAGATCGAGGCGGCAGGCAGCCAGATGCAGGACCTGGCCAGCACTTGGTATCAGACGAACCCTAGAGTGGGTACCGATGGACAGACTTGGGTGACCTTCAAGAAGTTGTTCAAGGAGGAGTTCTTTCCAAAGTAGCACTGGGAGGCAGAGAGCAGCGGTTCGAGAATCTGGTTCAGAGGAACCGGATATTCGAGGAGTATGCTGGAGAGTTCTGCCGGCTGAACAGATTTAATGAGGATCTGAGCGAGACGACGAAGGCGAGAAATTTCTGAAAAGGTTTGAACAGGGAGGTCCGGTCCTTGACTAAGAGTAACCAAGATGCTACTTTCGCGAAGATCCTAGCAGGAGCTATGGCAACAGAGGACGACCTAGGGCTGAAACTGAAGAGAGGTCGGGACTTTCACGGAGCCAGTAGCAGCAAAGGTCCGGCCAAGTGGCCACACTTACAGCATCAACACCAGCAGAGGTAGTTCCAACAGCAGCCTCAGGGACAGGGCCGTGCACCTTTTCAGCAGGTGCAGCAGAGCAGGCCCCCAGGCACCAGCAGACCACCAGTTGTCCTTTCTGTAAGAAGCCAAGGCAGGGATGGAATGACAGTAAGAAGGGACTGGGAAGGTACCTGATGTGTGGTTCGTTGAGCCACCAGATGAGAGACTGTTCCATTATGGCAATTCGTCCAGTACCAGGAGGAAGAGGAGCCAAGGCTCCAGTAGGCCAGCAGAAGGGACCAGCCCTGCAGACGCAGCAGCAGAGGTTCGTTCAGCACCAGCAGCAGGCCAGGAGAGGCCAGCAGGGGCGAGCATTCGCCATGGCAGCGAAGGATACAGAGGATATTGGAGAGCTGATTGAAGGTTCTGTTCTTCTCGACTCCTTTTCCACTTTTGTATTGTTTGATTCTGGGGCGTCCCATAGCTTTGTGTCCGTATCTTTTGCTATTAGTCACCATCTTGCTTCTGAATCATTGCCTAGGACTTGCAAGATCACGATGGGGGTTGGCATCATCCTCGTTAGTGATATTTGCAAGGATCGAAGAGTAGTTTTGGAAGGCCGAGAACTGGATGTGAGTCTGCTCGTAATGCCAATACCGAACTACGGTATAGTACTCGGTATGGATTGGTTGAGCAGGCACCATGCCAGTATAAATTTTTGTGGCAGCATAGTTCTTTTATGTCCGCCAGGAGAACCAGAGTTCGAGTTTGCCAGACGGGAGGCGAAGCAGACAGCGGAGTCTTCTGTGGAGTTTCAGTTGAGGAGAAGACAGTGCCACATCCATTGATAGCAGAGTTCATAGATGTCTTTCCGGAGGACTTGCCAGAACTACCACCGGACAGAGACGTTGAGTTCTCTATAGACTTAGTGCCCGGTGCAGAACTGATATCTCAGCACATCTATAGGGTGAACAACAACGAGTTGGTGGAGTTGAAGAAACAGGTGGATGAGTTGCAGGACAAAGGCTTCATCCAATCTAGTTCTTCACCATGGGGTACACCAGTACTTTTTGTACCAAAAAAGGATGAGACGGTACGGATGTGTATCGACTACATGGCACTCAACACCCTCACGATCAAGAAAAAGTACCCACTACCGTAGATCAATGATATCTTTAATCAGTTGAGCGGAGCTAGGGTATTCTCGAAGATTGATCTAAGGTCAGGCTACCATCAGGTGAAGATGAAGTGGAAGGATATCCCGAAGATATTATTCAGGATACATTATGGCCAGTTCGAGTTCATGGTGATGCCGTTTGGGTTGACTAACGTCCCGGCGGTATTCATGAACCTGATGAACAAGGTGTTCCACCAGTACTTAGACAAGTTCGTGGTGGTGTTCATCGATGATATCTTGGTGTACTCGAAGCCCATAGAGGAGCATGAGGAGCATTTGAGAGTGGTTGTGGAGACTCTCAGGAAGGAGGAGCATTATGGGAAGCTCTCAATATTTGAGTTCTTCCTGGATCGAGTTGACTTCCTGGGTCATGCTGTGACTGGAGATAGGATCTCAGTTAACCCGAGAAAGATCACGGTAGTTGAGGCATGGACAACATCGAGTTGAGTTGCGGAGATCAGGAGATTTCTGGGATTGGCAGGCTACTAGAGGAGGTTCTATCAGGATTTCTTCCGGATTGCAGAGCTATTGACTAGGCTGACCCGGACGGATGCAGAGTTATCTCGTCATAGGAGTGTCAGGTAGCCCTTGATGAGTTGAAGAAGCGGTTGACAATAGCTTTGATTCTGACATTGCCATCAGGATCAGGCGGGTTCACTATCTACAGTGACGCCTCGGGGAAGGGTTTGGGTTGTGTCTTACAGCAGCATGGGAAGTTAATTTCCTACGCTTCCAGGAAGAGTTATGTCTGCATGATAAAAACTACCCTACCTACGACTTGGAGTTGGCGGCAGTTATCTTTGCTCTAAAGTTGTGGAAACACTATCTATACGGAGAGCGTGTGGAGATCTTCAAAGACCACAAGTGCTTGAAGTATGTGTTTACACCGAAGGAGCTCAACATGAGACAGCGTAGATAGTTGGAGTTGATGAAGGACTTTGACATTTCACTACAGTATCATCCAAGAAAGGCCAATATGGTTGCCGATGCTTTGAGCAGATATCCGTCAGCCGTGTGTTTGACGGTATATCATCACTCAGATCTGGAGAGCCTGGGGATCGAGGTGCTAGTGCCAGGAGTGAAGATGTAGATGTGGGGTCTGCAAATTCAGTCTGACTTGATAGAGAGGATCAAGTCGACTCTGTTTGACAATGTTGCTCTACGGTGCATCCGAGAGCAGGCTCGAGCAGGATTGTTGGATGAGGAGTTCACCATTGCAGAGGATTGCACATTGAGGCATGGTTCCAGACTTTGTGTGTCCAACGGAGAGCTTCGGGAGCAGGTTTTGCAGAAGGCCCACCGATCGCAGTACTCTATGCATCTAGGGGCTAACAAGATATATAGGGATCTGAGGGAGAATATATGGTGGTGTGGGATGAATCGGGAGGTAGGACGCTTCGTCGCTAGATGTTTAGTCTGCCAGTAGGTGAAGACAGAGAGGCAGAGGCCAGGAGATTTGTTACAGCCGTTGTCCATTCTGGAGTGGAAGTGGGAGCACATCTCGATGGACATTATTTCAGAATTGCCGCATATGCCATAAGGGAAAGATGCGATTTGGGTCATCGTAGATAGGTTGACCAAATCAGCTAACTTTTTGACATTTAAAGTGTGCTTATCTACCGAGAAGCTAGCAGAGATATATATACGGCAGATTTTCAGGATTCATGGAGTTCCGGTGTGCAGTCTCGGATCGGAATAGTCGCTTTACTTTCCATTTTTGGCGGAGTCTGCAGACTAGTTTGGGCACTCAGCTCAAGTTTAGTACTGCATACCACCATCAGAAGGACGGATAGTCAGAAAGTACTATTCAGACACTCTAGGACATGCTGCGGACTCGTGTCTTCGATTTTGGAGGTTCCTGGAAGGATCACCTGCACTTAGTGGAGTTTGCATACAACAACAGTTTTTAGTCCAGCATCGAGATTTCTCCTTTTGAGGTACTGTACGGGCGTAGATGTCGTACACCCTTGTCTTGGGATGACGTTGGAAAGCGAGCTTTATCGGGACCTGAGATGATTGTGGATGCAGCCGAGAAGGTAAAGCTCATCAGGGATCGACTTCGTGTGGTACAGGACAGACACCGGTATTAGGCCGATGGCCACCGTAGGCCGTTAGAGTTCGAGGTATAGCTTAGAGATAGGATTAGAAGTAGGATTGTTTGTTTTGTGATTTTGTTGATCATTTATTATTATTATAGTTAATTTGAGACCTTGTTTGGGTTTAGGTTGGAAATTTGGTTTTTTTGACGATATCTCCGACACGTGGTACCATACGTTTTGGTGGAGGTGGAAAGCTTAGCCCGCACTTCATCGGACCTTTCGTTGACGTGGCTTACAGGCTAGATTTGCCACCTACATTAGTAGGAGTCAACAACGTATTTCACGTGTCGCGGTTGAGACGGTATGTGTTGGACCCTAGACATGTACTCGATCATTCAGAGGTCGAGGTAGGACCTACTATTAGCTATCAAGAACAGCCTGTAGAGAATCTGGATCGACGAAAGAAGGTACTGAGGAACCAGACGATATCCTTTGTTCGCGTCGCATGGAGGCATCATTCTCCAGGAGAGTCTACCTGGGAGAGGAAGGATGAGATGCGCGAGCGATACCCATATCCTTTTGGACCTTGAGGTATGATTTTCTATCCTACTCATCAGGGATTTGCTACGAAGCCTAGAATATTCGACTGGCTTTATGTTCTGATGGATTCACTCCTTTCGAAAAGTCGGGGGCTTAGTACTCTTGTTGGCCGGTGATTTTGACCCCTTACAATCTACCATCGTGGATGTGCATGAAGACTCCTTATATGTTCTTGACACTTATCATATCCGGTCCAAAAAAAGTAAAGAAGAACATCGATATCTACTTGCAACCGTTGTTGGACGAGTTGAAACAATTGTGGCAGTTCGGCGTTCAAACGCATGATATATGGATGGAGCAGAACTTTCAGATGAGATCGATGTTGATGTGGACCATCAATGATTTTCCAGTATACAGAATGTTATCTGGGTAGAGTACTCATGGTATTATGTCTTGTCCAATATCTACGAAAAAGAGTAAGGCATTCCACCTTCAGAATTGTAGAAGCATGGAATTTCAGAGCCAGAAATCCTATGCGCCAGACACTACATGCATACAGCAAAACCAACAAATATGGACATTTGAAAGAGGACTTTTTATTACATATAAAAGTCTATTACATGTCTAGAAAAGGTGGTACAAAGGATAATTTCTACGAGGAAAAGACCCTAAGTCTACAACCAGCAACCACCATGCGCCTTCAGTCAGGCGCAGCAACCACCATGTGCCTTCAGTCAGGCGCAGCAGCCACCATGCGCCTTCAACTAGGCGCATCCTGCCATGCGCATCCAGCAGGGCACATCCTTTCAGCAGCTCAGTTATGTGCATCCCCAGTTATGTGCCGCTCTTCCAGCCAGGCTCATCTGATAGGTGCTTCGACTAATGAAGCATTTAACCCTCTGGCTGGAACCAAGGAAGAGAAGAGCACCGCAAAACTGTGGCCAGGGGAGGCTTCGAAAGAGCCTCCAAAGGCGAAGGAAGACCGTGATCGAAACCGCGACTAAAGGAGCAGCTTTCAACACAACCAGAATGGGCAACGCCCACTTTGAAGGAAGAAAGAGCCTAGCACCGCCATTCCGATCTACGGCTCTTTCGGAATAACGGAAACGAGGCCCGAGCATCCCTATCTTTGGATGCAACAGGCACCTTCCGTCTGCCTCGGAAGCCCTCGACTCCGTCTTTTGGATGTAACAGTCACCTTCAAGTGCATCAACGAAGACATGGCGTCGCATCTTCACCCTTCGGAGCATTCCGTCAACAGAATGCATCCGAGTAAACAAGTTCATGTTGGAAGAACGTGAGAGAACGAGAAGCAAACCCTCTCTCCATGCCACTATTTATAGGCCGAGCAAATCAAACCCACGCGCCAAGTGGATGGCTCTCCGAATTTTGTGCAATGAATTTGCATTAAATGGATGAACCGGACGCCTCGAATTCAGCCAAACGGCTATTTAAAGCACTCGAAGAACGTAGCAGCCGCATCATTAAAGACGTATCAGATGCGCCGACCAGATAGCGCATCACCCCTACGCGCCCCTCAGCGTCAAGAGCATCACAGACCAAGCGCTTCATAGGGGATGCGCCCCCGTACGTCCCTATACGCCTAGTGGAACGTCAATCAACGCGTCCACTCAGCTGTCCATCGAATGTCACCAACATTAAATGCTGAACTGACAGAGTTGGCAGCACACCTCCCAAAGTCTGAACAGTTGACAGCTTTTTCAGAAGACGAAGCGTCGGCAACGTCAGCATCATCATTACTTTACTCCGACGGCTACTGCCACGTGGCCACCCAACCATCCGCATGCGCCTCAAAGGCTACCTTAAAGACAGAAGGAAAGTCTCCATTTTAGCTCGGCATGCGCCTCAAAAGCCATGCGCCCCAGACTGCTCCCTGATCCCGAAAGACAGGAGTAAAGTCACTACTGAAGCCTCGCATACGCCTCAAAAGCCATGCGCCCAGAATGGTTCGTGACTCCTAAAGGTTACGAGCCAGAGTCTCCTCATGCGCCCTATCCTAGGCGCATCCTACCAGATCACCTCCTCCATCAAATCCGAGATCTCCGAGCCATGAGTCGATGACACGTGTCCTTTGACTCGATTCGCCTAAGATCTCAGCAACTGAAAGATCTTCTCCTGCTACGTGCCGGTCCACAACAACAGTATGAAGAAGTCAACCCTTCGATCAGGGCGCATCGTCCATGCGCCTCCATCAGTAATCAACAAGTGGCGTCCCCATGCACCGGTGTATCCTACATGCACGCATGAGCAGCCAGCCTGCAAAACTATAAATAGAGGGATCATTTCCTTCTCACCCATGCACAGAGGACGCACAGAATATACAACGAACACACAGAGACTTCGCACCACCAGAGAGGCAGATATAGACACTCAACGTCTTCCTCCTCTCAGCAAGCTCCAGCACCCAGAGCAATCCAAACCTTCCGAGAACCGATAACCGTCGTCAGCTAGTCAACGGAGTCAACGCATTACCACTCACTCCATCGGCACAAGGGACCCAGATAAACAAAAGTGTACTCCTAAGACTACGTCTAAGTCCTATATTGTAACACTGTTCTGTTTGTATTAAAATTTGCAATAATACAATTTTAGTGACAAATAAGCTGGCGACTCTGCTGGGGACCTCTTTCTCCTCCACCGAGAAAGCTGTGTCGTAAGCCGACGACGTGAAGGTGGGCTCCTCCCACAAGACGCTAGTCGTACGCCTCAATCAACGGGCGTATGAGGAGTTAATCTCTGAAGGCAGTACGAGTCCTTCGAAGCGGCTGCCAAAGCCGAAGAAGACCCGCCGAGTCTGGGTGCGCAAGGTCGACCCCTCGGGCACCACCACTGAAGGGGATGCGCCAAACCAGCCTTCCCTTCCTGCTGACATCCTCAGCAACCAAGATGTGCCCACCGGTGCAGCGCATCTCTCGGGAAAGCGTGCGGCTAACCACATTCCCCAGCCATCTCCCTCTCAAGCGAGGAAGATGCATCGACGGAGCAGGGGTGCAGCCAATGCCCCGCGCATCAGCTCTGATGTGCCACTAAAAGTCTCTGTCTTTGACAGACTCACTCGCTGTAGTGGCAAGGAGAATTTGGATTCTGAGTACTACGCTCCCCAGCGGCCTGGTACGAAGAAGGCCAAGGCAGCACGGGCCATGCGCCACAAACGTGCTATGCCAGCAGCAAGCCAGAAGCATGCGCTCACAATCATGTGCGCCGCTGATGGTAAGCTGTACAAGGTTGACTCAGGTGCTTCTGCGCCAAAAATGAGTCGACCTTCAAAGTCCTCGTCTCGCTTGGGCGCATCTATTGCGTGCACAACCAAGTCAGACGAGGCAAATTCAGTGGTCTTGAACTCCTGCGCCTCCTCTGGTTGTGCGTCTGAGGTCCGTTCATGTCACTTCAGATGTTGTGGATCCCCCACTACTGATCGGGATGCCTGTTTGGTATTAGATCAGGGGGCGCAGCACTCACCCGACCACCCCGGCGCTTGGCCTTGCCATGCGCCTGAAGGGGGTGTGAAGGCGGCACTCTCCTCCAATGATCTGCGTAACGTGATCACTCACAAGCGCCGATCAAGAGAGTCAACTGAAAAGCACGATGTACCCCTCACGGGACACACTTGTGCCGTCGTCACCATCAACTGCTGTTGTAAAACGGCAGTCCCACCAAGGCAGTCGGTATTCCAGCGGCTGCAATCATCGACACCCCTCCGACGTCGCCTCGGGAAGAAGGGGTCAACAGAAGAAGAACCAAGGGTTGCCTCATGCAACGTGGTCTCCAACTCCTCGTCAGTCCGAAAGACGACTGACAATTCTTCGTCCTCATCCAAAAGCCAGCCGAGGAAAACCAAGGTAGCAGTCTCGTCCTCCGGTGTGTTCGAAGGCACTCGGAGGAGAAAGAAGATCTTGGAGGAGGCTGGGGGTAGTCAGACCCTTGTCGAGCCTTCTTTCAAAGACGAAGGTGCCCAAAGCACAGCTGAGGCGCATCTTCATCCTCGAGGCGAAGTCAGCCACCTAGAAGACCCTCAAAACAAGAATATCACCCAGAACATAGCTGGGGGTAGTCTAGCATCTGCGTACCTGGATTCCGGAGACGAGGAGGCCATTCAAGACGAAGCCGAGGGTAATCATGCCCTTGCAGATGCGCCCGTCGGGAGTGATCTCCAGAACATGGCTGGGGGTGGCCAAGATGAGCCAGGAGAGGCAACTACCCTACAAGAGAGCGAGGTCGAGAGTGAAGCCTCAACACATCTGTCCACTCCCGGTCGCGTCATGACAGTAAACGTGACTGGGGCGGATATCGAGTCTGATGCGCCGCCACAAGACCTCGTCCAGCGCATAGACACATTAGAGGGAGGACTCAAAACCCTCTCTGCCTCTATACAAACACTGACTCAAGCAGTGTTTGAGATACGGTCAGCCTTGACCAGAACACCTTCTACCGGTCCTGATCCTGGGGCCAATGGAGAATCGAGTATACCCCTTCAACGGGTATCCTCGGACACGGATCGCCGCGAGGCACCTCGGACGTCGGAGCCCTCAAACGCTCAACTCCCAGTGGTACCACCTTCCCTGACTCCCAGCTCCACAGAAGACGTGGTCGAGATGATTAGGGACTTGCGGGAATGCTTTGAGTCCAAGACGAGGCAAGAGGAGCGCCAGAAGATGGGCATCCCCCAACCTTATCCCCTCGAGTGGAACAGGGTGGTTTATCCTCCAAAGTATAAACCACAAACACTGACGCCGTACGACGGGAAGGACTCTCCGCATCGCTACCTGACGTACTTCCAGTCTCAGACGGGGCATCTTCCGAAGGAGGACGCGCTCCTCACTAGCATATTCGTCGGAGCATTGAAGGGAGTGGCGTACGACTGGTACTGCAGCCTCCCCGATAATTCTATATCGTCCTTCGACGACCTGACGCTCCTCTTTCTCGATCGTTTCTACGATGGCGGGAAGGACATGACAATGGCGTCCCTTATAGAGATACGCCAGAAGGAGAAGGAAACAGTTCGAGTGTTCATCGAACGCTTTCGATAGGCCTGCTTCAGACTGCCCCCGGGCATGCCAGAACATGCGTTTCTCTTCTCCTGCAGCATGAACATGCTGCCTGCAGTCAAGCTCTGGCTCAACTCTACTCCTTCCCCCGATTGGAGCTCCTTGATCATTGAAGCAGAAGCCGCGGAGAAGAAGGCAGCCAACGCTCGTCTTCTGGGAGTCAGTTTCCCTGCCTTCGAGGATAAGGGGAAACGGCCTGCAGCCAACAACCCTGGACGAGAAACAAAGGGGAAACAGGCATTGACTGTCAATGCCTCAAAAGGTGCGTCAGCAACTACCCAGAAGCCTCCACTCGCGCCAAGGCCAAAGGAGGTTTATTCGTTCAATGACGAAGACACTCTGCAACTCTTTGAGATACTGAAGTAGGGTGACAAGATCAAGCTTCCGGACCTAAAGCGTCCCGACGAGGTTGGAAAGTGGACAACCCGAGGTACTGTCACTACCATCGGTTTGTCGGACACCCAACCAAAGACTGCTATGTCCTCAAGAATTACATCCAGCGCATGATCAATGCGGATGTAATCTCCATCGACTACGAGGAGAAGACGGTGTCCGCCAACATAGTATCACTACAGTTCGGCACCTTGCTGCCAACTACCACACAAGATGGCATCGTCCCCATTCCTAAGGCGACAATAGAGATGATTAACTTACCACCTACCCGTGACAACGTGAGTGGACTCATCCCACTCACCACATCTCGAGGGGAGGTTCTATGGGTTCACCCCGACCTCGTCTCCGAGGTGACTCGACCGGAGGTACACCCTACCTCCAAATCCAAAGGCAGGAAGATCAAGTTTTGCCGCACGATCTCTTCTTCAACAGAAGAGGCACTTCATGTGCAGACGCGTTCACAACTGAACGTCCAACCCGACGAAGCTGCCGTCGAGGTAGTGCCCCATGGCACCATCCCTGCCGCCCAGGAGGGGGGTCCATCTAAGCCCTCAGCAGCCAATAAGCATAAGCAAGTGGAGGCTCGTTTCGACAAACCTCTACAAAAGGAAAATGCTTCGGGGCTAGCCAAGCCCCACAACTTCGACATACTAGCACAACTGGTCAGTACTCCTGCCCGCCTATTCTTGTTCGAGCTCCTGCGTCTTTCCAAAGACTCCCGAGAAGCTCTCTGTGAAGCTCTGAAGGATGCTGAATCATTCCTCAGTCAGGTCAAGCAGCCTGAAGATCTCCCAACTACCTGTGCGCACTATCATTGTACGGATGAAGTTATCCCGAACATAACTTTCACCCAATAAGACATGCTGTTCAAGCACCACCGACATAACCGGCCACTGGACTACACAGGGTATGTCGGTTCAGTTAAGGTGAGTCGGATTCAGATTGATCCGGGGTCTTCCCTCAGCATCATTCCGAAGGTGCTACTCTCAATACTGGGGATCCCGATGTACCGGCTGGCGCCCTCCAATACAATAATCAGTAGCTTCAACGCTAGTAAAAGCGAGCCGCTGGGTAAAATTCGGCTGAAGTGTCACATCGGTAATCTCAGAACCGAGGTGACCTGCTACGTGGTGGATGTCGAGGTCAACTACAACATCCTGCTCAGTCGACCGTGGCTCCATGAGTACATGGTAGTGCCATCTACGCTCCACCAATGCATAAAGTACGTGTCCACCAATGGCGTCATCCGGACGGAGTTCGCAGACATCGACCCTTTCAAGGGGATTGAAGCCTACTTCACCGACTCCGACTTATACAAGTCACCTGACGAGGAAGAAGCCAATGATGCTGATGACGAGGCAGAAGCGGCAGCAGAGTTGGACATGGAGCCTGAGGTCACTCCCGATGCCCCTTTGAAGATCCGACTCAAAGGCAAACCACCTCAGAAGTTACCTCCTATGAGCATTAAGCTACTCGGTAAAGCACCAGTTGCTCCTGAAGCTCCCCTGAAGATACGCCTCAAGGAAAAGCCGCCTCAAACATCGGCTCCCCTTGTTGCAAAATTACAAGGAAAGGCACCTATCACCGGAGACGCAGTTGAGGCACCTCTGAAGGTGCGTCTCAAGGGCAAGCCGCCGCAGTCATCCATGATACTCGAGAAGGCTCACATAACCCTCTCGGACCCCAAAATCAAAGCTGTGGTGGACTCTCCTGATCTAACCCCAATGCTTACAGATGAGGAACTAGGCGAATATATCTCTGCTGATGTAGACGCACCCTCCCTAGACAATGTAATCCTACGGGATAAAATCTCGTATTTCATCAATAATAGAGTATCTTTTAATTATTCCTGTCTTCCACATTGGAATGCCATGTATACATTAGATAACGCTCTACGGTCGTTGTAAACACAAATAACGACCGTCCATCATGTAAATCGAGTAGTCCCGTCTCAAGAAGTCTGTTACATAGTCCCTCTACGAAGTCGAGACGAAGAATCCATCATCTTTGGCAAAGTCGAGCGTCATCAAGACCTCCCGCCACTCGAGCCAGAGCAAGATATCGGCAGAATACAAGTCTATCGGTACACGGATACGGCAAAGCACATCATCCAAAAGATGGGCTACGACCTAAAAACCAACAAAGGCCTGAACTACGGCAAGGGTCGACGTCTCCCTCTCCGGCTTCCAACACCTAAAAAAAAGTCGCAGGACTACTACAATCGGACTCGACGGGGGGTAGGCTTTGTCACGCCGCCATCAACTTCAGAGAGTTCGGACGCAGAGAAAGTAGAACATTCTCACTCCTCCGAAGCATCGACGTGGGATTTTGATACCTGCATCGGACCAGTCTTCAGAAAAGTGCTGTCAGCTAACATGACCTCTGCACAACCTCAAGAAGATGAAGACGAAGACCAAACGCCGGAACCCTTCGAAGAAGAACCCTGGGCTCAACGCCAAGGGGAACAATGGGAGTCTCATTTTGAATTACGTGAACTTCCCACCGAAGACAAAGTCGAGCAGATCGACATTGGGGACGGAGCTTCTTCCAAACCCATCTTCATCAGCAAATGCCTAGAGGGAGAAGACCGAGAGTCTTTAATCCAGCTTGCTAAAGAGTATATCGATGTCTTCGCCTGGAGCTATGAAGACATGCCGGGACTCGATCCCCAGATCGCGATGCATAGGCTGAACATCTTACCTGATGCCAAGCCTGTCAAACAACAACATCGACGCTTCCGTCCGGACATCATGAACGCCATCGATTAGAAGGTGGATAAACTCTTGACTAGCGGCTTCATCCGTGAGGAACAACACCCAGATTGGGTAGCCAATGTCGTCCCCGTCACCAAGAAGATTGGGAAGATACAAGTCTGTATCGACTTCAGGGATCTCAACTCGACTTGTCCGAAGGACGAATTCCAGCTTCCAATCACAGATGTGATGATCGACAACACATGTGGCTTTGAACGTATGTCTTTCATGGACGGATATTCAGGCTACAATCAAATCAAGATGTTCCCCGATGACGTAAAATACACGTCATTCAGGACTCCGAAGGGTGTTTTCTGCTACACAGTGATGCCCTTCGGCTTGAAGAACGCCGGTGCGACATACCAACGAGCTATGAGCACCATTTTTCGTCAACACCTTCGCAAGACAGTCGAATGCTATGTTGACAACATCGCAGTCAAGAGCCGTCTCAAAAGAGATCACCTGCAAGATCTTAAAATAGTCTTCGATCTCATGCGGGCGTACCAACTCAAGAAGAACGCCGCTAAATCCTTCCTAGGGGTTTCTAGCGAAAAGTTCTTGGGCTTCGTTATCACGGCAAAAGGCATTCATGTTGACCCAGAGAAGACTAAAGCCATCCTCAACATGGACCCTCCGAAGAACCTTCGAGAACTTCGGGGCCTACAGGGACGTCTGGCATACATCCGGAGGTTCTTAGCAAATCTTTCCGGCAAATGTCAACCCTTTACTCAGCTCATGAGAAAGGGGGTGTCTTACGTCTGGACAGAGGAATGCCAAAAGGCTTTCGACGACATCAAAGCCTACTTGACGAGCCCACCAGTCCTGGTGGCACCCGTCGCCGGCAAACCATTTCTTCTTTATGTCCGTGCCATGGATCATTCCCTCGGCGCTCTACTACCTCAGTCGAACGCTCATCGGGGCTGAACACCGGTACAACCCCGTAGAGAAGGAGTGCTTGGCTTTGGTGTTCGCCATCCAGAAGACTCGTCATTATTTCTCGGGCCAGACAATACATGTCATCTCCCGGGTCAATCCACTCAGAGTCCTCATGACGAAGCCAGGATCATTGAACTCCCGGCTAGCTACATGGGCAATCCTGCTAACACCGTATAACATGGTGTTTGTGCCACAAAAAGCTGTTAAGGGTCAGGCCCTCGTCGACTTTTTAGCTGCACACCCCATCCCAGAATCTTCAAGACTCTATGAAGACATCCCGGATAAGGTCCAAGAATCCAACGTCACCGAAGAAGACTCCCTCTGGCGGATGTTTTTCGATGGCGCTTCAAGAACAGGCCCCAAAAGCCAAATCATCGCAGGAGTGGGGGTAGTCTTAGTCTCCCCCGATCAGCTGGTCATCCAGCGTGCTTACTCCCTCTCGAAGCCTTGCTCCAACAATGTTGTCGAGTACAATGCGCTCATTATGGGACTCCAACTGGCACAACAGCTGGGGGTGGATCATCTGGAGGCCTACGGCGATTCCAAACTTGTCGTAAACCAGATCAGAGGACAATATGAAGTTCGTCATGAAGATCTGATCCCTTACCATGAAGTTGTATTGAACATCATTTCAACCTTCACTGGGTTCTTCATCGAACATGTACCCCGTCTACAAAACTTGGAGGCTGATGCTTTGGCTGGCATCGTGGCCTCATTGGCAGCACCCCTCGGGACTCAACACTATGTCATGGTAGTCGAAAGTGACTTGGTCTGTCCTAAAAACAACCTATGCTCACACATGGCCCACGCCATACCGACAAATACTGGTGTTAATGTCCGAGACTGGAGGTTCCCGTTCATCGACTTCGCTGTCTACGGAATTCTTCCAGAAGACCCGAAGGAAGCCGTCTTAGTCAGGAGACGTTCCCTTCGATTCTATTATGATACAGCCACTAAAATGCTGTACCGACGCTCCTACGATGGGCTCCTCCTTCGATGCCTGTCCAATGAAGAAGAAGCTGAAGCCCTTCGAGAAGCTCATGACGGAACTTGCGGGGCTCATCAACCTGGGCCTAAGCTGCAGGACCGACTGCGGCGCATGGGCTACTACTGGCCAACTATGGCCGCCGACGCCGTCAACTACGCTAAGAAGTGCCATGCGTGCCAGCTTCACGCAGACTTCATTCACACACCGTCAGAACCTCTACATCCTACAGTCGCCTCCTGGCCCTTTGAGCCTAGGGCATGGACATTGTAGGGCCAATCACCCCTCCTTCATCGAGGGGACACCGCTTCATCCTGGCCATTACTGATTACTTCTCTAAATGGGCAGAAGCTGTCCCACTGGCAGAAGTGAAGAGCTCCAGGGTAATCAGCTTCATCAAATACCATGTCATCTACCGCTTCGGAGTACCCCGGTGGATCATCCATGACAATGGTCCTCAGTTCATCAGCCACATTTTCAGCAGGTTCTGTGACAAGAATCGTATCCAAAACGTGGCCTCAACCGCCTACCATCCGGCAGCAAACAGATTGGCTGAGGCGTTCAACAAGACTATCGTCAGGCTACTCAAAAAGGTCGTGTCATCCAATAAACGCGACTGGGACGAAAAGCTTGGCGAATGCCTTTGGGCCTATCGCACAACGGTACGGACCCCAACAGGCAACACACCATTCTCCTTGGTCTACGGAAGTGAAGCGGTACTGCCTTTCGAGATCCAGATACCCTCATTCCGTGTAGTAATCACAAACAAACTCACAGAAGAGGACAATCAACATCGTCGTCTACGAGAATTGGAGGCACTTGATGAGAAGCGTCTTCTAGCTCAACAACGCATCGAACTCTACCAAGCCCGTATATCACAGGCTTTCAACAAGAAGGTCAAACAGAGGACTTTCCAAGTTGGCGACCTGGTTCTGGAAGTCAGGAGGCCGATGGTGTTAACCCACAAGACACCAGGAAAGTTCGAGCCCAAGTGGGAAGGACCTTTCATCATAGCGACGGTATACTCAAACAGCACTTACCGTCTCGCTAAACCCAATGGGGACTTGTTTATGATGCCCATCAATGGCAAGTTCCTGAAGAAGTACTACTCTTGACATCTTTCAGACTTGTGCTTCCATAAGGGGATTTATGGACCTAATCATCAAGGCTCACGTACAATCCCTTTCCACAAACTCATACGCTTCCGGAACCCAGCTGTTCCGTGGCATCCTCCAGTAGAAGAACAACTACGTCCATATCACCTCTGAGTTGTTCCCCTGCACCATACAAAGCGGAACCTTACATTCCATAAGGCTACGCTATCCCGCATGTTTACCACGTCCATATTACCTCTGAGTAAACATCCCGTACAGACAACCCCCGTGTTGTCGTACATTGATCGCAGAACTTCCACGTCCACATTACCTCTGAGTAGTTCCGCGTATCCCCTAGAGTCATTCCTACCACGTCCATAACACCTCTGAGTAGGAAGATTCTATCGTCTGAACCCCTTATTTTCCATGTCCACATTACCTCTGAGCAAACATGGTGGTTCTTTCAAACTTATTAACTATACCTAAAAACCAAGGTGCACAAAAGATAATAGGTCCACACAAATCATCAAGTTCATGACAAGCAAAAAATGAACATATCACAGAAAAGGGTGTACTTCTTTATTTCTAAAAAGAGAGTAAAGGATTACAATATCCCCAGCAAGAGTTGCAAAAAAACACAAAAATAAGATACTGCGACCCCTAAGCATCCCCTGGGTTGGCCGAAAGCTCTTCAATACGACGCCTCAAGTCTACCACCCGAGTCTCCACAGTCGCCAAGACCCGGCGTTCAGCTTCTTGACGCATCACCTCTATGGCCTCAATAAAGGTGTCCTTCTCATGCTTCTCATCCAGGTGCTGCCGCTGCTGAGCTAGGGCAAGAGCTCGGTGGGTGAAGGTTGCTTCTTCCTCCTTGAGTGCCACGTGTTCAGCCTGGGCACGTTCGACATCTAACAAAAGTCGGGCTCGCTGATCCTCAAGACGGCGGATCTGGGCATCAATATCAGCGATATTAGCATCCAACGTAGCTCGTGCCTTCACCGTCTCCTGCGTAGACTGAGACAACCGCTCCACTGCAGCTTCAGTCTCAGCCACCTCGCGCTCCCAGACACTCACGGTGGCCTGGTAAGAAGACTCAATCTCGGTGATCAGCTTCCCCTTCTCCACATCTATCAAGACGGAGAGGTCATTTCGCTGGATGCGCTAAAATTCTGAGAGCCGCTGGTCCAGCTCAACCACCGAAGCCTCCAGGATCTCGGCCATATGATCATGGCCTTGGTGAAGACGGATCAGGTCGATATAAGGCATCGTCAGAGTTCTTGTCGTTGCAAAGCTCCCATTGGCGTTCATCACCGCAGACATACCCCTCTGCAACATTTTATATACCCCCTCAACGATGAATTTCACATATTCATCTGCATCCGCCAGTATCTGTGGCGTCATAACAGGAGTCGGAGGAGCTGCTATAGTTGGCGGACCGAAGGAAGATCCGCCGACCTCAACCTGCGAGGCTGGAACCTCGACATCGTTAGGCTCTTTATCAACAGGGGCTGGAATGCCAGCCTGAGGAGCCAAAGGAACAGAAGAAGTCAGGACAGACGTCGAGATAATACCCCAAGTGGAAGGAGCCACAAAGGGTTTCACACCCTTGTCCTTCCCAAGCACGGAAGAACCACCAACGTCAGTGGCCACCTCTTCAGCCCCCAACGTCCTATCAGCAGCCAGTACCTCCCTTGGCAGAGTGGGGAGATCAACACTTGTCTCCTGACCCGCCTCAGGAGTCGGGGACGGCAGACGAATCCCTTCACCAAATTCCTCTACAGGGATAGGATCTGTCGCTACCTCCTGATCGGTAGCCACCTCAACCTCCGCGACTGAGGCTGGGGTAGGGCTCGGCAGTGTTACAGCCGACCCACCCTCATCATGACAAGGAGGGGAATCAACCCTCTCCTCTATTCCAACCATACCTGTTGTCCCCGCAACAGGCTCTTGCAACTCTGAAGCGACGTCATCTGAAGACGACGAACTCCACTCCACTTCATCACCAGGAAGCCCCGTGTCCATTGGGCCCTCAACGTCCAAGGCCCCTACGGCGACTGGCACCATCCCGGAAGTTGTTGCAACCTCAGCATCTCTTTCAACAAAGTCTAGAGATACTAAAACCTCCGTAGGAACATCTTCAGGACTCTCCTCTACTGGAGACATTAACATCGGAGGAATACGCTCGTCAGACGAGCTTGCCACTTCCTTCGGTTTACTGACACCCGATTTCGAAACACGGGTCTTCTTCTTCGACGATCCCTGCAAGAAAAAAAGCACAAGTCACTAAAATGACATGATGAACCAAAGTTACGAAGGACTCCCTACCTCAACGGGAACTGATTCCGCTGGCGTTACAAGTGGCACTCCTGCCTTTGGAGTTGACGTCTTTTTTGACCTTTTTGGTACAGAAGAACCAGCTTCTGCGTCGGTCCGTCTCTTCCCAACAGAGGGATCCCTCACCGAGGCTGCAGCAGCAGCCCTATATCCCGGCAATTCTGGCGGATGATATGACCGGGCCGCTATCAACATATTCGCCGTGGCCTCCAGCTGAGTTCCAACAATGAAACTAGTCTCCCTGTCATAACCAGGAGACGCAGTATTCATGGTGCAATACAGCTTGGCGGCCGAATACAGGATTTGTGGCCGAGGGTTACGAACTGGCGTAGTAAAACGAACACCAGTACACCCGGCATTATAATATTACCAGCCCAGGGCCCCATCCAGCAAACTTCCAATAAACCCCAGACTGCTACTGGTATTCTGCAACATTAGCTGGGTATAGCCAAACTGGCGAGCAAACCGGCTGGGCAGATATGGTTCTAGATAACATCTATTTTGGTTACGGTAGACCAAGTGAGAAGACCGAATACTTTGCAACCAACGAAAACCCCATTTCGGCAGAGTAATCGCATCCTCACCAGAGTCGTCCAAATCTTGGTCAGCCTCGAAGTCTTTAAAGATGGGGCCAACCTTGACAATCTCCCACCCCTGAAGGTAGGACAAAACCCTCCTGCAAACGGGGACGCCCGTGTGTAACCACTTCCTCTTGTAGAAGCGGCGGATAAAGGCATCTCCTTCAACATGATCCTCTTCAGGACCGGGACTCGTCACGTTCGGACGATGCAAAATCAACCATCCAATAAGATAATGGAACGGTAGCTCGGCCCGGGGAAAGTTGTCATTTTTACCTTTCCCGAGGATGACATCATCAGCAAAGATCCTCAAACCCCGCAACAGGTTACTCACGATCGCAGGGAGGAGGGCTAAAGGTCGTCCAAAGACCAATTTCACGGCGGGCAAAATAAGGTTCCGGTGCACCCTCTCCACTGCACCAGATCCGCCCGCAAACACACAATCCCGGAGCCATATCATCAAATACGACGTCAGCACCGCCTTAGACGACATCCGATGCGCACAGTGCCAGAAGCAGCTATACGCAATCTCGCCACTCTCATTCGAACCTGGAGCTCTCTCGTCCAGCCGGCTTATCTTAGAAGTCACTTTCGCAGGTTTCAGCCATTGCGGAGTCGTAAACCGGATCCTCGAGGAGTCCCACAAATCCTGCTTGAAAACATAATCCCTCCAAGCAGTCACATGAGGCTGGGTCTTACCCTTGTCTTTCCGGTGCATCAGATAATGATGGCTTGCTACTTCTTTAAAAATCGCCATCATCTTTGGGTCCTTATTTTCCAGAACCTAGATCTCTTCATTCGACGGGAAATATTCCTCGTTCGGTTCCGAGCCCCAGGGAAGTTTGGACACTTCGTACATCTCATGGAGAGCCAACCCCAACTTCCCCATCGGAGTATAAAAGGTGCCAGTCTGGGTATTGAACAACTCTAAGAGTGCGAGGAACATAGGCTTATTGAGATCCACGCCAGCCTGTATGGCACGGATAGCGGCCGTCAGCCCAATCTCCTTAAGCTCGGCTTTGAACTTCGAAAGCACCCAAATGGTCAACTCGTCCTACCTCGGGATATGGTGACACCAACCTTCAACTCTAAACTTACCTTTCAGATACGTGACCTTCGATGTCAGCATCCGATTTGCAAAAGTCGGAGCACTGAAGGCAAACGTGTCGCTTGGGACTTCACTGTAAAGGCTCCCGGGATGCAAAGCTCGGCAACTAAACGAGGAATCGGCTCGTAAAGCGGCCAAGGTATCCCTCTGGTTCGAGGTACCATCGATCGAAAGGGTACCTCCCAAAGCCCCTCCTTGAGAAGGAGTAAGGTCCCAGCGCATCCTTCTCTTCGAAGCCAAACGGTAAAAGGCCGTCAGCGGCAACTGGCGGTCAAGTTGCCGCATGTACAGAACCATGCCTTTTGCAGAAAAGAACCAGTCTTCTCTGACCCTCAGTATCTTCGCTTAAGAAGAGACCAGTCGGTCACTAAACAGAAAGGCATGTTTTAAGAAAGTGACATCCTCAGATTCAGCAGATTTCAATCTTCCGCTCTCCATCATACTCTGAAGGAAAATTGGCAACTGGTTCTGGATTTGCAGCACTCACTCACGAGGTTGGTTCTGTAGGATAGCATCCTTCGCAGGGTTGATCACCGCCTCATCAAAATCAACTCCTATTTGACAAAGAGAAGCGTCCAGGAGGACCTCATTCAGCAAAGGGATAGTCATCGACACTGGCACAACCAAAATAAAAGTCAGACAAAAAGACAATATGTCAAGCAGCCTGGCGCATCGTCAGGGTATAAACCCATGCGCTTCAGCAGGGAAGCTTCAGCGCATCATCAGGGCGTAAGCCCATACGCTTCGGCTTTGGCGCATCATCAGGGTACAAAACCCATGTGCGTCAGCCGTTAAACCTCGGTGCATAATAAAGGCCTGAGCCTATGCACGTCGGCAGGATAAAACCTCAGCGTATCAAGGACAGAAGCCCATACGCGTCGGCAGCAGAGAGTTAGGGCACAGTATGACCCAAAGCTTGTCTGAACAAAGAAGATAGCAAAAGTCGACACCCACCCGTCACCGCGGGGCGAACGTCGGCCGGAGTCACAACGGTGACAGGAGCATCCTCGTCGGCGAACTCTGCCGGCTCCTTTCCCTTAGCATCGCCACGAGGAGTCTTGGGAGCCATTCTCTTGAAGAAGAAAATTAGGGTTTTGAAGAAGAAACTCTAAAAAAGGAAAGGCAGAGGAAAGAAGAACTCTCTTTCTCTCCATCTCATGCCTATTTATAGGCACGGTCGCATGCGTGAACCAATGAAGGGTGACCTCAGCCGTCGCCTCGGGTCCTGTGAAAAGATAACAGCAAATAAGACCAAAAGATCATCATTAATCTTTTCGGTTACCGAGACGTTATCATTTGCATTTACTGAGGGGAGCATGCGCCCGAACAGGTATGCGCCCGAACAGTCATGCGCTCCAACAGTCATGCGCCTTGACCACCATGCTTCTTATTCAAAGTCAAAACTTATCTAAAAGTTTTGAAAACTTTGAAGGAGGTCTTGTAGAAGCATGGAATTTCAGAGCCAGAAATCCTATGCGCCAGACACTACATGCGTACAGCAAAACCAACAAATATGGACATTTGAAAGAGGACTTTTTATTACATATAAAAGTCTACTACATGTCTAGAAAAGGTGGTACAAAGGAGAATTTCTACGAGAAAAAGACCCTAAGTCTACAACCAGCAACCACCATGCACCTTCAGTCAGGCGCAGCAACCACCATGCGCATTCAGTCAGGCGCAGCAGCCACCATGCGCCTTCATCCAGGCGCATCCCGCCATGCGCATCCAGCAGGGCGCATCCTTTCAGCAGATCAGTTATGTGCATCCCCAGTTATGTTCTGCTCTTCCAGCCAGGCTCACCTGATAAGTGCTTCGACTATTGAAACATTTAACCCTCTGGCTGGAACCAAAGAAGAGAAGAGCATCACAAAACTATGGACAGGGGAGGCTTCGAAGAGCCTCCAAAGGCGAAGGAAGACCGTGATCGAAACCGCGGCTAAAGGAGCAGCTTTCAACACAACCAGAATGGGCAACGCCCACTTTGAAGGAAGAAAGAGCCTAGCACCGCCATTCCGATCTACGGCTCTTCCGAAATTAACGAAAACGAGGCCCGAGCATCCCTATCTTTGGATACAACAGGCACCTTCTGCCTGCCTCGGAAGCCCTCGACTCCGTCTTTTGGATGTAACAGTCACCTTCAAGTGCATCAACGAAGACATGGCGTCGCATCTTCACCCTTGGGAGCATTTTGTCAACAGAATGCATCCGAGTAAACAAGTTCATGTTGGAAGTACGTGAGAGAACGAGAAGCAAACCCTCTCTCCATGCCACTATTTATAGGCCGGGCAAATCAAACCCACGTGCCAAGTAGATGGCACTCAGAATTCCGTGCAATGAATTTGCATTAAATGGATGAATCGGACGCCTCGAATTCAGCCAAACGGCTATTTAAAGCACTCGAAGAACGTAACAGCCGCATCATTAAAGACGTATCAGATATGCTGGCTAGATAGCGCATCACCCCTACGCACCCCTCAGCGTCAAGCACATCACCGACCAAGCGCTTTATAGGGGATGCGCCCCCGTGCGTCCCCATACGCCTAGTGGAACGTCAATCAACACGCCCACTCAGCTGTCCATCGAATGTCACCAACATTAAATGCTGAACTGACAGAGTTGGCAGCACACCTCCCAAAGTCTGAACAGTTGACAGCTTTTTCAGAAGATGAAGCATCGGCAACGTCAGCATCATCATTACTTTACTCCGTAGGCTACAGCCACGTGGCCACCCAACCATCCGCATGCGCCTCAAAGGCCACCCTAAAGACAGAAGGAAAGTCTCCATTTTAGCTCGGCATGCGCCTCAAAAGCCATGCGCCCCAGACTGCTCCCTGATCCCGAAAGACAGGTGTAAAATTACTACTGAAGCCTCGCATACGCCTCAAAAGCTATGCGCCCAGAATGGTTCGTGACTCCTAAGGGTTACGAGCCAGAGTCTCCTCATGCGCCCTATCCTAGGCGCATCCTACCAGATCACCCCCTCCATCAAATTCGAGATCTCCGAGCCATGAGTCGATGACACGTGTCCTTTGACTCGATTCACCCAAGATCTCAGCAACAGAAAGATCTTTTCCTCTGCTACGTGCCGGTCCACAACAGCAGTATGAAGAAGTCTACCCTTCGATCAGGGCGCATCGTCCATGCGTCTCCATCAGCAATCAACACGTGGCGTCCCCACGTACCGGTGCATCCTACATGAGCAGTCAGCCTACAAAACTATAAATAGAGGGATCATTTCCTTCACACCCACGCACAGAAGACGCACAGAATATACAACGAACACACAGAGACTTTGCACCAACAGAGAGGCAGATACAGACACTCAACGTCTTCCTCCTCTCAGTAAGCTCCAGCACCCAGAGCAATCTAAACCTTCAGAGAACCGATAACCGTCGTCAGCTCGTCAACGGAGTCAACGCATTACCACTCACTCCATCGACACAGGGGACCCAGATAAACAAAAGTGTACTCCTAGGACTACGTCTAAGTCCTATATTATAACACTGTTCTGTTTGTTTTGAAATTTACAATAATACAATTTTAATGACAAACAAGAATAGAGAAAAAGCTTTTTTTTTGCCATCGTTAGTTCCTTCCTATGTCGCATCCGTGGAGGAGGAACAAGGACGCCTTTAGAGCGGGTAAACAGGAACTAACTCCTCCACCATTGAGATTGACTGGAGATATCGTTTGGGATGAGGTTGTCACGACCCGCACCCGCTTTTTCGGATACGAGACGTGTCCAAGCCAGCCTACGCCGCAGAGTCGGCGGTAGAACGCTGTCAAGTCCGCAAGAAATAAGTGCTCCAAATAACATTATTGCTCATTCACATTTCTAAATTTATTACAATATTTAAAATTAAAAAAAAATACAAAGTTCTCACATTTAATGGAAATGATACAACTGCTAACTATTTCTAGGTTTCTGTCTGCAAGTACACCCGAACCTCCCAATGCTAAAGAAGCCACAGCTAACCTGAAAAATGTTGGTTTCTAGTCAGGAATGGAACAAGTACACAAACCGACGGCAATACAAAAACACAAGAGAATTAACAAGACATGAAAATAACATATGAGGTATAAAAACTGGAAAGTACTGATGATATGGCACGATGGAGATGAAAAGGAAAAAATAAATAAAAGACATATGTGGTGTGAAATATCCTTTTCGACATGTGAACGGCTAGGGGGTAAATCCCTCACCCTGCACGTGTCGTATGCAGCTGCTATTATACAATAATAGACTCATAGGATAGTTCTGGGTAGTCCACATGTCTACTAAGATATTTCTCCTCCCGACTACTCCGTGTGACGAGCGTGTCAACAAGCAGCAAGATATATGTATAGACATGAAATGAAAAGACTACTATGAATCGAAAGCAATCAGAAAGTGCACTTGCCTGAGGTCCTTAGTTGGTGAAACCGATAATATCATTCTGTCCGGAATTGTCTGATTAGCCTAGGTACGATATGAAGAAGTCCGCATTAACAAGGAAATATGAACCTTCGATTAGTCGCGATCAATGGTTTACAATTGAATAGGAAATTTTATTTAGAACAAGTTCTTCCTAGTTTAGAAAAAAATATAAATATTTATTTATAAAAATACTTATAAACTACTTTGCAAAATATTTACTATATTTAAACTATACTAGTCAAAATATTTTTTTAGATAGAAATATGATAAATCATTTTGAAGTCAGACCATAAGTCTAAGAAGAAAATATAATAGTTTAGGGTCCATAAGCCAGAAGAAATACTAGAAAATAATATATAATATTTATTTTTTAGGAAAATATTTGAAAACTAGTTAAGAGGCTATATATATGATAATTGGAAACGATAAAATAATTTGGATAGATACGTTTGAAAAAGGTAGCAATTTCTTTTAGACGAAAGTCCTTAATTTACCAAAATACTTTACTTCATAACTATATTCGATTTACCATAAATTGTTACAATAAGACTTTTAAGCCAAATTTGAAAGTAGGTGTAGGGCCAAGTCCAATTCTATTTTGGCACAAAATAACTTTAGGGATTTATTTTTAACTAATAATTATCATTAATAGAATTAAAACTATTGACAACTAATAATGATAATAAATTCAATTATATAATTGTTTATAGAAACTGTTAACATCATCACCAAAATAATAATAATAATAATAATAACAATAATAAATAATAATAATAAAATATTTAATAGTCACTGTACTATACTTTATGTATGTCCATATATGTAGACTAACTACTTTACAACTAAAATAACACTATTATTATATTATACTACTGCTTGTTGAAAAAAGTAAAGTCCAGCTCATTTGAGCAAAGCAACTTCATCTATGCTTAGCAAATTAATGAATGGAGATAGAGGGGAAAAGTGGAGAGGCTTACCAATTTCGAGCTGGAAAGCTCGGGCTGGGCACAGTCCAGGCGGCCACCACGCGGAGGGAAGTCCCCGAGATGCGGTGTTTTGGAGGCGAGCTCGGCACGGTGGTGGCTTTCGACGGAGATGGCCGGGCGGCGCTTGGCGGAGATCCGGGAGGAGGATGCGGGGATGGTCGGGACTCGACGTCGAGTAGCCGTAGGTTTGTAGGTGGCGGCTGCGCTCGGCAAGACCGGTCAACCCACGACTCTTCGACAGGTCTGGTCGGATGCCACGTCATTGACAGCATTTCGGTGGTCCGCCGCTCTGGATAGCGTCGAACGCTGGGGTCCACGGCTGCCCGGCCATATTTTGCGAGGTAGCGATTCGTTTGTAATGGGCCTGGACGACGTGGTTATGTACGAGGCTGCGAGCGGCAACTAGTGGCCTGCGTTTGCCACGTTGCTCGGCCCGTATCAGCCTCGGCGGTGTCCGATGCTGCATAATCTTTCGAAGACTCTGGCAGAGAGAAGTGGTTGCACGGCCTGGGTTTGCATGACATTCCTCGCAGCGAATGATCGAGGATCGATGGTGCCGCTCGGGAAGAAGGTTGGGCTATACGTCGAGAAGCCACTAGTCAGACCCGTCGTGGAGGCAAGGTTCGCATAAGATGGTGGAGGCCCGTGATGGGGATGGTGGCACGTGTTTTAGGGTTTTGATGTTTCGATTTCTCTCTCTCTCAATATGTGTATATATATATGATTTCTCTCGGATGGGGCTCGGGTCTGATGTTGCTACTGCGGGTTGGCAGGGCTGCATTTAGTGTTTGTGTGGTGGACATGCCCGGGCTTGGGCTCAGCTGTGCAGTCCAAGTGAACTGTGTGGGTGGTCGTGACAGGGTATATAATAACAAGTGTGTAAATAATTATCATTTAATAGTGATTTCATAAATTTTATGCTATAGTTTTGAGTTAGCAAACGTGGCAAATGATTAGGCGAATAAAGTACAAATATTATAAATATGACTTAGAGTATTAATATTAAAGGAAAGTAAAAATAATAAAAACAACATAGATATTAAAAATATAAGTAAAATCAAAATATAAGCGAATAAAGCTGATTAGATAATTATCTATTAAAAAGCTTGTCAGATATTAGAAAAATATTGAGATATATAGTAAAAAAAATCAATAAAAATTAGAACTAAATGTAGTAGTATGTTTCAAGAATAATTTAGCTTATGAAAGATAATTTGATAAGTATTAAGTGATAATGTAAACGAACAGATATTGAAACTTAAAAATATTATTAGAGTAATAAAAAGTTACTACACAAATATGTGTATAAAAATAGATCATAAAATAAATATTAATAAAATATTTTCAAAATTTTCGAGAAGGGGAGCTAAAATTCTACCCACCTTAAAAATAATTTCGTCCTCGAAATTCTAACTCATAAACATGCCTAAAATTCAAAATAAAGATAAAAGAATAGATCCACTATTACCACAATCTTCACAAATTTAATTTCTCAGAAACAGTTATACCTCCTCCTAGCCATTTGTAACTACATATGTTCTAGGACTTCTACCCACCTTTGGTCACACTACTCCTTCGGAATAAAACCTTATAATCTTCTAACTAGTTGCTAACAATCCTACTAGCAGATATTTACTGCATATGTCATCTATAATCCTCTCCTATCTATTAAGCAACACAAAATTTACCTAGCAACAAATTTACACAAGTAGCTAAGGATTATTGATAAATTCTAATAAGCATGACCTTTGTCGCTCCGAATATTAATGACACGGCCGGGGACACAAAATGATCTAATTGTAAAGTGGAAGTCCAAGGGCACTAATCATCATCCTAATGGAAGTTGTTCTAATCACTCGGTAATCCTGGTATTTTCTATAAAAAAAATTTAGAAGGCTTACAGTCTACCCACCTTAAAAGCTAGGACAGGGTTTTAGGAATAATGAGGTTAGAGTGTTCCCAAAGTCCGGATACTTTACCTCAACTCTTGTTAATAGGGAATAAGGCACGACGTTACAGGATACCGTAGATATAATTCATGTCAAGGATCGTTCCTCAATAAATAGAGAACGAGTGTGTACAATGACATATGGTCGATAAAATAGAATGATCTACTCGTCCACAGTATAAAAGAGTTATCGATAGGGTAACCAACTCTAAGGCACATCATATGAAAAGATTTCTAACAACTGGGTCGTGAATTTCTATTTGTGTCAATTCTGCCAGACTAAGGGTTATAGTTAAAGCAAGCTTCAAATAAATAATTAGAGGCTCACAATATTTGGTCTCTTGAGAATAGGTAGTCTCCTAGGTTGGCATTGGATCAAGAGAAAGATCCTAGTCATTCTCGGACTCCAATGACTAGAAGATCAAGATAGTAGGTTTAGTGTCAAAGGAAGGATGAGTAACTCAAGGCAAGGTTCTAGTCACAGGGCTGGCCGATGGTAGCTACACCTGCGTATACAACTATCATAGCCATGGGAATACTCTGTATCTATTTATTAATTACGAGCTTTCATCTTTCCAATCAGTGAAAGACAGAACAATAAAGAGTTCAAAAGAGATGTTAATGAATACATTTACATGATTCAAGGGCGAATGTATAATTCAGAAGGAATTGTCAAAGCAGTCGTGGATGAGATCCTAGAGACATCTATATCTCAATCCATGGAGGGTAATTAGTTGAGGAGCTAACCAAATAAATCATGGTTGATCAGACCGTAATACAATGATTCTGATTAGACAATATGTTAGCAGGCATCCCCAATAAACATATGTCTTGAATCAAGCTCGATAAAAGAGTAAGCTTGCAAAAACTAGGCTGTAATAGCAGCATTCGTCAAGAGAGTCAAAATATAAATATGCGAGATTTTTGAAATGAGGCACAATTTGTTCGAGTTTTGAGAGAATCAAAGCCTTACCTGGTGTTCTTGCTTATATAGGCATCATACTATCTTCTATGGTATCCTAAACTTGTAATCCCGTCTGAAGTCATTTTACTGAGGATTATGCCTCGTCCGTATATTCTGGCTGTGGTAAACCCTTGGTTCCGTGGTTCAGACGTGATCAGCTATCAGGTACTCTACCTTATATTGACACAAGGGTATCTAAGATCTAAAGAGGTCAAGAGGACATAGTTTTAGCAATGTTCCAAAAACTATGGTTCTTCGAAAGGATTTTAATTATGTGGATTGTGCCTTGCCAGTGAGCTGCTGGCTGCAGTGAACCCACATTTTCCACTCTCAAATAATTGACGATAGTGCGCTGCTGTCTAACCATTCCTTTAACTATATCCGTAAAAATTCATGAGGTTCTAGAGATTCAAACAAGTTGACTAAAAATAGAGCGTAGGTATTTGTCCTATCAGTCACAACATTTGTAAAAAAAGATTTAATCATGGAGAAAATAATTAAAGACGAAAGAATACAAACATTCTAGTATCTATTTCATGTGCATTTCAATGGTTGAGGGAAATCTCAAATCAATCTACCTCGAGATTCGTGTACGAATAACAGAATCAGGAATTATAAATCAATTCCTTACAGCAAAATAGAATTTAAATAAACAGTTCTAACTTATGACATAAAATTTATATCTAAATAGAGCAAAAGAAAAATTGAACAGTTTATCCAGATTAATACCTTAATTCTAGGTAAGCCTAATTTACCAAGTGAATAGTACATCCACATCGGATCATGTCGTCAAATCAAAATTAAGAGTGTACCTATAAGGATCTAGCAAGCTATCTAAATTTAATAATTCCTTATCTAAATTGCATGGCCTATTTGACAACCTTAACTACCCCACTGTCAATTTGAATAAGGGACTCCTAGTCCTAGTCATTCTCTTAAATCAATTCAATCCTAGTTGTGAATGAGTATTTTCTAGCCGCAAGCTCGCAATGGTACGACTAACTTAAGTACCATCACGAGTTCGCAATCTTTTGCAAAAATAGACCTGCATGGGCCACCACAAAAACTTGTCACGACCCGCACCCGCTTTTCCGGATACGAGACGTGTCCAAGCCAGCCTACGCCGCAGAGTCGACGGTAGAACGCTGTCAAGCCCGCAAGAAATAAATGCTCCAAATAATATTATTGCTCATTCACATTTCTAAATTTATTGTAACATTTATAATATTTAAAATTAAGGAAAATATAAAGTTCTCACATTTAATAGAAATGATACAACTGCTAACTATTTCTAGGTTTCTGTCTGCAAGTACACCCGAACCTCCCAATGCTAAAGAAGCCACAGCTAACCTGAAAAATGTTGGTTTCCAGTCAGGAATAGAACAAGTACACAAACCGACGGCAATGCAAAAATACAATAGAATTAACAAGACATGAAAATAACATATGAGATATGAAAACTGGAAAGTACTGATGACATGGCACTGTAGAGAAGAAAAGAAAAAAATAAATAAAAGACATCTACCTATGTGGTGTGAAATATCCTTTTCGATATGTGAACAGCTAGGGGGTAAATCCGGCACCCTACACGTGTCGTATGCAGCTGCTATTATTCAATAATAGACTCACGGGATAGTTCTGGGTAGTCCACATGTCTACTAAGATATTTCTCCTCCCGCCTACTCCGTGTGACGAGCGTGTAAACAAGCAGGAAGATATATGTATAGACATGAAATAAAAAGACTTCTATGAATCAAAAGCAATCAGAAAGTGCACTTGCCTGAGGTCCTTAGCTGGTGAAACCGACAATATCATTGTGTCTGGAATAGTCTGATTAGCCTAGGTACGATATGAAGAAGTCCGCATTAACAAGGAAATATGAACCTTCGATTAGTCGCGATCAATGGTTTACAATTGAATAGGAAATTTTATTTAGAACAAGTTCTTCCTAGTTTAGAAAAAAAAATATAAATATTTATTTATAAAAATACTTATAAACTATTTTGCAAAATAATTACTATATTTAAACTATACTAGACAAAATATTTTTTTAGATAGAAATATGATAAATCATTTTGAAGTCAGACAATAAGTCTAGGAAGAAAATATAATAGTTTAGGGTCCATAAGTTAAAAGAAATACTAGAAAATAATATATAATATTTATTTTTCAGGAAAATATTTGTAAACTAGTTAGAGGTTATATATATGATAATTGGAAACGATAAAATAATTTGGATAGATTCGTTTGAAAAAGGTAGCAATTTCTTTTAGACGAAAGTCCTTAATTTACCAAAATACTTTACTTCAAAACTATATTCGATTTACCATAAATTGTTACAATAAGACTTTTAAGCCAAATTTGAAAGTAGGTGTAGGGCAAAGTCCAATTCTATTTTGGCATAAAATAACTTTAGGGATTTATTTTTAACTAATAATTATCATTAATAGAATTAAAACTTTTGACAACTAATAATGATAATAAATTCAATTATATAATTATTTATAGAAACTGTTAACATCATCACCAAAATAATAATAATAATAATAACAATAATAAATAATAATAATAAATATTTAATAGTCACTGTAGTATACTTTATGTATGTCCATGTATGTCGACTAACTACTTTACAACTAAAATAACACTATTATTATATTATACTACTTCTTGTTGAAAAAAGTAAAGTCCAGCTCATTTGAGCAAAGCAACTTCATCTCTGCTGAGCAAATTAATGAATGGTGGTAGAGGGGAAAAGTGGAGAGGCTTACCAATTTTGAGCTGGGAAGCTCGGGCTGGGCACAGTCCAGGCGGCCACCACGCGGAGGGAAGCCCCCGAGATGCAGCATTTTGGAGGCGAGCTCGGCACTGCGGTGGCTTTCGGCGGAGATGGCCGGGCGGCGCTTGGCGGAGATCCGGGAGGAGCACGCGGCGATGGTCGAGACTCGGCGTCGAGTAGCCGTGGGTTTGTAGGTGGCGGCTGCGCTTGGCAAGACCGGTCAATCCACGGCTCTTCGACAGGTCTGGTCGGATGCCACATCATCGACAGCGTTTCGGCAGTCCGGCGCTCTGGACAGCGTCGAACGCTGGGGTCCACGGCTGCTCGGTCGCATTTCGTGAGGCAGCCGTTCGTTTGTAATGGGCCTGGACGACGTAGTTATGTACGAGGCTGCGAGCGGCAACTAGTGGCCTGCGTCTGCCCCGCTGCTCGGCCCGGATCAGCCTCGGCGGTGTCCGATGCTGCATAATCTTTCGAAGACTCTGGCTGAGAGAAGTGGTTGCACGGTCTGGGTTTGCATGACATTCCTCGCAGCGAATGGTCGAGGATCGATGGTGCCGCTCGGGGAGGAGGTTGGGCTATACGTCGAGAAGCCACTAGTCAGACCCGTCGTGGAGGCAAGTTTGGCATAAGATAGTGTAGGCCCGTGATGGAGACGGTGGCACGTGTTTTAGGGTTTTAATGTTTCAATTTCTCTCTCTCTGAATATGTGTATATATATACGGTTTCTTTCGGATGGGGCTCGGGTCTGATGTTGCTACTGCGGGTTGGCCGGGCTACATTTAGTATTTGTGTGGGGGACATGCCCGGGCTTGGGCTCAGCTGGGCTGGCCAAATGAGCTATGGGGGTGGTCGTGACAGGGTATATAATAACAAGTGTGTAAATAATTATCATTTAATAGTGATTTCATGAACTTTATGCTAGTGGTTTTGAGTTAGCAAACGTGGCAAAGGATTAGGCGAATAAAGTACAAATATTATAAATATGACTTAGAGTATTAATATTAAAGTAAAGTAAAAATAATAAAAACAACATAGATATTAAAAATATAAGTAAAATTAAAATATAAGCGAATAAAGCTGATTAGATAATTATCTATTAAAAAGCTTGTCAGATATTACAAAAGTATTGAGATATATAGTAAAAAAATCAATAAAAATTAGAACTAAAGGTAGTAGTATGTTTCAAGAATAATTTAGCTTATGAAAGATAATTTGATAAGTATTAAGTGATAAAGTAAACGAACAGATATTGAAACTTAAAAATATTATTATAGTAAGAAAAAGTTACTACAGAAACATGTGTATAAAAATATATCATAAAATAAATATTAATAAAATATTTTCAAAATTTCCGAGAAGGGGAGCTACAGAGGTAGAGGATTTGCCGACTGTAAAGGAAGATTCAAGATCGGGCCATCACTTAGAACGATTCGGATATAGCCATAATTGGAAGAAGCGGATTATCTTTTAGGACTTACCTTATTGGAACGACAATCTCATAAGGCATAATTTTAATGTCATGCATATTGAGAAAAATGTATTCGACAACATCTTTAATACGGAGATGGAAATCAACAAAAAAAATGAAAGACAATCCCAAAGCAAGAAAGGACTTGGAAATTATTTACATGCATCCAGAGTTGCATCTAGCACGAAGATCCAATGGTAACTGGGTCAATCCCTTAGCACCATTTACATGGTAGGGATGATAAATTGATAATATGTAATTGGATTACAAAGTTGAGATTCCCTGACGGTTACGTGTCGAATCTGGCAAGATGTGTCGATCTCAACGAGTGCAAGCTGATAGGGATGAAAAGTCATGATTGTCACATATTCATGGAGCGTTTAATTCCTATCCCTCTGAGAGAGATGCTGCCTTCTTAAATATGGGGTCCGCTGGCCGAGTTATCTATATTCTTTAGAGACTTGTGTTCAAGTAAGTTGATGGTGCAACATTTGTTTAAACTTGAGAAGAAGATTATATTAATATTGTGCAAGTTAGAAAAGGTGTGTTCCCCCGACTTTTTTGATAGTATGGAACATTTGTCGATTCATCTTGCATACGAAATACGTACCGGTGCTCCCGTCCATTATTGATAGATGTATCCATTTGAGATGAATAAAATAATTAATTATCTATTACTAATAATTATTTTAATGAAATAGTTCTAGTATTGAATATATTATTTATATATATCTACAACACCTGAAGAAGAAGGTCGGCAATAAGGCTCATGTAGAAGCATCGATATACGAAGCATATATTATTGAGGAGGTCTCAAACTTCTGCTCAATCTACATGTCAGAACAAACTGGAATAGAGCACCAAGAAATGATGAAGGTGAGGTCGATGCACCAAATAGTGGAATTCGTGCTATCTTCAATGTTGGTGGCAAGCCTACAAGTGCTTCTAAGTTACGATGGTTGGAGGACGATGAGTTTGAAGCCGCTCATCGGTTTATCTGCCTAAATAGTTGTATGGAGGAGATGGAAGATATAGAGAAGTAAGCGACATAATTTTGCTACATACTCTAATTTTTCAATATACTTGTAAAAAGTTCCCTAACTTTTCTTGTTATTATCATAGAATTTTTAGAGCTGAGATAAAAATAGAGAGACCAAGCATTGATGATGATGATCTTGCTAGAAAGGATGATAGAAAATTTCTGTCGTGGTTCCATAATTATGTAAGGATTAAAAACATTTAACTATTCTAAATTCAATTGACCGACGAAAGAGCTGTCCTAATGACGTTATGATACGTGATGTTTTAGGTTTTTCGTCCTGGCACATAATTGACCGACGAAAGACTTCGAGCACTATCTATCCAACCAAGCAAGAGGGCAAAAAGTTGGGATGGATATACTATCAATGGCTTCAAATTTAGAACCACTAATAAGCCTATCAATCACTCATTTATTTGGTTAAGTGGTTCACAAAGAATTCTGAAATCTATTAGGTGGGCACTCAAGAAAATTTCTGCCGTGGTTCCATAATTATGTCGGAGGCTAATTACACAAAGAATTCTGAAATCTATTGAGTGGTTCAGTCTACGATACCGATACAGAATTTGACTATTACGGTGTTCTAAGAGATATTCTAGAAATAGATTACTCTTTTCATACCAAAATTGTGATGTTTAAATGTGATTGGTTCGACACAACACCCAAGCAAGGATGGAGAATTGACAAATACTTTGAATTTATTGATACAAAATATGAAAAAAGATATGTAGGTTTCGAACCATTTTTGTTGGCTAGTCAAATGGTCCAAGCTACACGAGTTATCCCAGTCGACGTCGTAGTACTCGTGATAGCTGGACTGTATGCAAAACTAAAGTAAGAAATACACGTAATATTAGAGATGAAGCATACCAGGAGGATGGGGTAGTCATGCCTCAACCAACATATATGAGTTTAGCCGGCGTTGATAATATGGAGGTTGACATTACTGTAGCGGATGATAAAGTTAACGAAGAGCTTGACATAGAGGACGTAACTCATGTAGAGAAGGAGTTTGAAATGGACGTAACGAATAAGGAAGAAGAATTTGAAGATGAAGGTGAAAGTGGAAGTGGTAGTAAAAATGAAGAAGATTCGGAATACCAAGAAGATGAAGAAGATTACTATGTATTACCTACTTATGAGTATCATCACACCATTTTTTATTTCTATTAGATTAGCATTGATTATTTGTATCAACACACCATTTTTTAATTTTTATTAGATTTGCATTAATTATTTGTATCATCACACCATTTTTTATTTCTTTCATATTTACATATGGCGGGTCTAGGACGTACACGACATTGAGGATCTGGGTCCCGCTCTCCTGCTCCTCCTAGTACTCCATCTGCAGATCGTAGAGGAGTTAAGGACGATGTAGTTGATGAGGAGGATGGCTTATCGTCGTCGTTCACTCGTTCATCAGTCGGTGGAGCTAGCCCTGATATTCTTTCAACATCTATTACTACCGGCGCTGGTGCCCCGTCTTCTACACCGGAGACTACACCTGTTGCTCCTACTGGGGCGAATCTATATCCTCGCCTTTTGGTGGACCGTGGAGTGTACATACGTCTATCAGGATTTGCAGTTCCTCCTGCTCTACTATAGCGGCCAGCCAACATCACTCATCCAGAGATGTGGGCCGATGGAGCGACGTAAGTATATAATTGTTATTATATACATTTATTCATACTTTCTTTATTTTCTAATGGTATATTGTTTTGTTAATTCCAGGTTCTTTTCGCTCCAGGCTGGTAGAGATTTAGGCGACTTGATGCATTATAAATTCCATTATCCCTATCTAAACTTTGGGGACATGCCACTTGATAGACGATTCATTTGGATCGAGATGCTTGGGGTATGCCTAAACAATACCATCTTTGTTTACATTATTTCTTAAATATTTGCTCATCTGTTTTTATTTTTTTATTATTTGTAGAAGTTATACTGGTGATCGGCGCACAGAGATCAGGCGATCCGGAACAGCTGTAATTCCGTCGCCAGCCAGAGGTTGAGCGATATGGTCGATGACCAGAAGGCGTTGGCTACACTAAATAGTGCTCTTCGTAATGAGTGGTTGAAGGAGAAATTCTGGGAGGCGATGAAGAAGAAAATATACACTCCGGCTTATAAGGCCAACTATGAGAAGGCGAAGGCTGCCCGTGCTAAGGGCGGTCACCACACGGGTGGATCTATCCTAATTTCAGATTTATCGACGGCTGGTGAGTGTTCTTATTTGTTCTTTCTTTAATTGTTTAAATTTAATATTTAGTTATAAATTGATGTTTAATTGTTACAGTGCGAGGAGGTCGCCAGGGCAGGCGACAACCTAAACATTATCGACTTTTCTAAAGTTTTCGAGCGTATCCATAAGCAAAAAAAGGATGAAAAGATCGTAGATGATCGGGTGACCAACGCCTATGTAAGTTTTCTGAGTCTTATATCTTATTCAATTTCTTCTTTGTCTTTACATACTTAACTATATTTAGTTTACCTAAACAGTTAGTCCAAACTCTAATATTAATATTATCTCTAAATGGTAACCCTAAGTAGCACTATAAATCAAAGAAAAATTTAGGAGACATATGGGAACCTAAACATAACAATACTTAATAGTAAATAAAATATGAATATTAGCCCTAAATCTATTCACCTATATAAATATAGGAGACATATGAGACTTTAGAGAGCTGAGTCGGTGATGGAGTGACTGCCGAGGAGGGAGCTGGGACTAGTCAGCCACCGACGTCGGCTTTGAAGAACGACTTGTGGATACAAGCCGTCGGTAGAGGGAAAGAGAGCAGTATGTACGATACCGGATCGTTGGCATCCCAGCCGTCTGCTTATTCCGGAGCTGCTCTATCTCCACCTCCACCTCCACCTCCACCCATAGATACATAGACCGAGGATACAGCCGGTACCTACACATGGCGACAGATTACACAAATTTTGGTGGGCCTTCAGGATCACATGACCCAGGTGACCGGAGTTCTAAACACAGCAGGTCTGATTCCTACAGCCACCACACCGGCTCCAACTTCAACCTCAGCGCCTCTAGCAATGACTCCTCCTCCGACCACAGCGCCTACTACACCGGCTCCTCCGACGACCATCGCGCCTCTTGTCATGCTGCTGAATCTTGCAGACATTCCTACCCCGAACATACAGCGGATCGTCACTTTGGTCTTAGGGTAGATATATGCATTCGGATGGCCGACTATACCTCCGCCACCTCCTCTACCTCCTCCGCCATCAGTTTGATTTTTGTTTTACTTTTGGCTTTTTTTTATCGATGAGTTCGTATGAACTTGAGGGGATTTATGTATTATTGAACAAATTTGTGGATATGTACTATATTATGACTATTGGAGTTCATTTCTGTATTTACTGGAGCTCATTTCTGTATATATTGGTGTTGTGTTAATTTATGTATATATTGGAGTTGTATTTACTGTAATTTAAGTGACTATAATTGTGTATATTTATTGACATGTTTGAGCAAAGTTGGAACAATTTAGTCTGGCAATAATGAGTAGCTTGGCGACTGACTAGCGACGGAATAGCGATAAATCTCTAGAAAATTTTCCAGGCTAGCGACGAACTACCGACTGAATAGCGATGCATTATTGTATGTTAGCGACGAATTAGCGGCAGAAATTTCTGTCGCTAACGTTTTGTCTGACACCAAATGTGTATCAGACGAGTCAGCGAAGAAAATTTTTGTTGCTAAGCTTCTGGAAAATTTATTATTTTAGCTCACAAAATTGTGTCGGTAATCCGTCGCCAAGGCATCGGCGAGATTGTCGACGGGTTAAATTTGTTGCTAATTCGTCGCTATTTTTGGTCGGTATCCAGTAATCCGTCGCTATGGCGACGAATTACCGACGAATTTGTCATAGCGACGTTATAGCTATTGATGTACCATTTTCGTGGGTAATCCATCGGTAAATGACATTAGCGACAGAAATGTCGTATTTATTGACAAATATTTTCGTCGCTAAATACCAATATTTTAGTAGTGATATGACGTGTTACTTTTGCTTTTATTGTCCAAAAGGCCTATAAATAACTGTAATGACCCTCCATTTGCATATATAACCTTCTAATCTACCATTTACATGTACAATTAATACTTTTAATGGCAACAAAAGAGTTCTTTTTTTTTATGTTGAGGCTTTTGCAACGTCTCTAGGTGTTGCTAATAGGTCTCGACACATTAAAAATCTATTGATGGAGAAGCACCAAGATTTCGGCACTAATCAATTACAAGAGGTCAAGCGTAAAGCCCTGGTGGTCTATTCCCGATACACAATCTTGGGGCACCCACCAAGCCTGAAGCACTCATCTATGCTAATAGATATGGAGAAATCAAGCGTTAATCCCCTTGGGGCCTGGACCTGATACACAATCGTGCAACAACCACCATGCCTACAATACTCATAAATGCCAATGGATATGGACACATCAATCATGAAGTCCCTGGGGGGCTAGGCCCGATACACCATCATGCATTACCTACCATGCCTAAATAAGTCATCAATGCTAAGGGATTGGGAGGTATTAAGCATAAAGCCCCTTGGGGGCCAGACCCGATACACCATCCAATATCACCCATGAAACCTGAAGTGTTCATCAATTTTAATGGATTTGGAGAGATCAGTCGAGAAGCCTCTTTTGGATCAGACCCAACATACTATCACGCGACACCCATCAAGTGTGAAGTACTCATCAATGCTTACGGATTTTAAAAATTCAAACATCTAGTCCCTTCGAATTTGAAGCCGATATACTATGTCGCTATATATATATATATATATATATATTTATATATATATATATATATATATATATATGTATATATATTTATATATATATATATATATTTATTTATATATATATATAATATATATATATATATATATATCCACTCAACGATAATGAATTTGAAGTAATTAACCATGAAGTCCCTTCATGTCTAAACATAATAAATAGTCCCGTGCCACCCACCAATTAGGCCAAAAGTTGGAATCAATTGTATCGTTGGAATAATATATATATTATTTGTAAGTTATGATATAAAAAAAAGATTGTCATGGGCAATAAAATATACCACTTCTTATAGTAATTTCGAGTTGAATTTCTAGTAAAATATCACTTCACACAGAGCAATGCTCTTTATCATGATGCATTATGCTAATTAAAACATGTGATGAACATGTCCAAACTATTTCTTTGAGCCTACTACAGTTTTTTTGTAACTTTTTGGTTGGGAGCACAGTTGAAAACTTTTAATCGAATATGTTGTTTTTCTTAAAAGAATAAGGAAATAACCTATAAAGAAGAAGAAAAACTCGACTACAACTTAAATATCATTCCTATGATTTCATTCCCATGAGATATTTTACCAATCAAAATATCATAAATATCATTGCATGACTAGGAATATATAACTGAACCTTCAATTATTAAAAGTATCTAAAGTTTTTGATTTTTTTGTTTATCGCTAACCAATCACTTCGATATATTTAATTTTTAGCGTCATAATGACTGACATCAAATCATGTGCTATTTTTTTGCTAACAAAATTACATGTTACATCACATTTTTGGTTAAAAATTACGTGTGATATGCAATTTTTGACATCGATCAAACTCAAAATAGTCTAAATTTGACAATGCAAATAATTAAATTTTGGCTACACCTTCTAAGATATTACTAGTAAGTATTATAGCATTTTCGAAGACGAGCAAAGTGTTTTTAATTTTGCCTGATGATGGTGTTAGCATTAACTTGACACGAATGAATTACTTTGACATTTATTATTCGAATTGACCAAATTACGTGTTATTTTGGTTTTCAAAGTAACATGTTACTTCTTTTTGTTACAAAATTAAATCAAGTGTTGCTTTAAACAAGCGCATTTTTTATGTAGTGTTAATTTATTTAACATGCCCACTAATACCAAAACATTTATAAATTATTGTAGTGACCCCCTTCGATTTTCACATAACATTCACTAGTTTCCATTTGCTAGTAGTATATCCTTTGAATTGGCAGCCAAATTGTCCCTCTGTTTCTATGGTAATGTGATGGTCTAAGATCTTAACATTGTTAATGGATCCGACCCAACAAGATCATTAATAACATATTACTAAGCCATATTATAGCTCACAAGCATATGGTATATACTAATAGTTTGGAGAGAGGTCAATTCCGTTTGGACAAAATTGATGCATAATGGGCGATATCCATTGAGACTGAACATATCGATGGAAACTGGTATGGAAAAAACACACGTCCCTTCGAGGCCAGGCCCCATACATGCTACTAACTCTTGAACCATCAATATCAATCAGTACGAAGAGATTAAGGATCAAGTTTCTTCATCCGGATCCGCTACACACCGACCATCGAGCCATCAATGTCAATTCATTCGAATAGATGAAGTATCATGTTCCTTCAAGTACCGAATGAAAGATTCATGTGTCGGCCATCGTTGTATATTAGTTTGGAGAGATCAAACGTGAACTTTCTTTCGGTCTAGATTAATAAACATACCAGAGAGATGTTGTAGTCCTGTATAAAATGAGATTACATTGGAAAACGAATTATGCATGACTTTTTATCTATTATTCCTTAAGTTTCTAGCAAAGTATCACTTTCAATTGTGCAATTTCATTGTGACTTAATTTGCCATTAGTAGCTTTTTGCCATCATGATAATAAGAAATAGTTTATAGTGCTATATTGATCGGAATATGTATTGAACATGAATAAAAATACATGGGTAGACTTTAGAGAACAGTCAAGGAATAGTTGCGTGTATACTCATAAAATTCTAAATCAAGGTCTCCTCCCAATACAAAGATAAATAAGGTTTGATGAACATTTTTTATCATGTTCTTAAAACTAACGATTGTACCATTTTATTTATATTATGGGTTTGATTGAACATATGATTTACGGCAAATTAGATCGACCTTTTTTTCCATTATCGGTGTGTGTTTTTTGGTACTGGTGTGATACATACATAGGTCATGCCTAGTATTTGGCTAAAATTTCTCAATTTAAAAACACTTTTATTAATTTGCTAATTTCTTGTAGTTTAGTTTTAGGTTTGGACTATTCTCCGTTTTGTCTTAAATAAAAGAGAAAAGAAAATCCAACCTAAAACAAACTAGCAAACCAAATACAATGAAACTATCTTAAAAGATATAGCTTTGAATTTATTATTAAAATTTTAGCTTGTACGAAACATTTATCGATCAAATACCAATATAATACTTTGTTGTTGTTTATATAACTAAACATCAATATCAAGATATATTAAATATAGTTTTTTTGACATGAGTGGATCAGTTTGACATGTTTATCTTTCTACCATGTCAACTTACTGTTACTTCTTTTTTAGAAAAATAGGTGGTAAATTTTTTATGGTTATTATGACGGGTTACTTTTGCATTCATTGGCCAAATGGCCTATAAATATCTATGATGGCCCTCCATTTGCATATAACTTTCTAATCTACCATTTACGTGCATGTTAATATTTTCAATGGCAACAAAATGTTCTTCATTTTATGGTTATGGCTTTGCAACGTCTCTAGGCGTTGCTAATGGGTCTCGACAAATTAAAAATCTATTGATGGAGAAGCACCAAGAGATCGACACTAATCAATTAGAAGAGGTCAAGCATGAAGCCCCTGGCGGTCTAGACACACCCACCAAGCCTAAAGCATCATCGATGCTAATAGATATGGAGAAATCATGCGGGAATCCCTGGAGGCCGGCCTCGATACACCACCGTGCAGCAGCCACCATGCCTGAAGTACTCATAAATGCCAATAGATATGGAGAAATCAAGCATAAAGTCCATTGGGGGCTAGACCCGATCCACTATCATGCATCACCTACCAAGCCGGAAGCACTCGTCAATGCTAATGGATTTGGAGATATCAAACGTAAAGCTTGGGGGTCCACGCCACGATACCCATCCAGCATCACCTACTGAACCTGAAGCATTCACGATGCTAACATATTTGGAGAGCATGCGAGAAGCCTCTTAAGATCTACCCAGTGTACTATCACGCGACACCCGTTCAAGCGTAAAGTACTCATGAAAGCTTATGGATTTAAAATTCAAACATTA